>CAUYUJ010017067.1:152971-157971 GCA_963575745.1 Prorocentrum cordatum | reverse complement strand
CGGACCCCCCCCTTCGACGGGGCGCCTTGATCAACCGGACCCCCTAAGCTCCAATCCAAAGAAAGCGTCCAAATAAACCCGACCCTCCCAGTTACAAAAAAGGGCGCCTTGAAAAAACGGACCCGGGTGACGATTAATAAGGGACTTGGAGTAGAAAACTTCTCGGAAGGACGGAGGCCTTCTGAGCCTTCCGAGAAGGTTCGCCCCCTCCGCTCTCCTTTCTGGGCGCTCCGCCGCAAAACAGCGCAGGCGTGAACTTCCCGAGGTCCGCGCGGATTTCCTGGATCGGGACCCCCCTCTCCCTGGCATGCGGAGCGCGCCAGGGGTGGCTCCAGGGGCGGCGCCAGGGGCGCCCAAGCGCCGATCTCCGAGAACTCCGCGCGGGCCTCCGAGAGCGTATGTAGATTTCAGGGAAACGTAAGACTCGAGCGAGCCGGAACTCGGGTTTGCCGACGATTTTTGACGAGCGCATCCTGGATTTTGACGGTCCCGTTTTCGTGGGATGTCTGCAGCGGGAGACCGCGTCAGATTTCAGATTGGGTCTCGTCATTTTCATGATGGCCCCCGTCGGGCCAAACCGAGTCCCCTGTACCCGAGTCTTACGTCTCCCCGATTATTTGGCGTATGTTTATTTTTCTGGTTTTCTCAATAAGCGTGGGGGGGGGTACACCCTAACGGGGGTCAGCCTCGCCTCATCGTCGCGCAGTGACGGGGGTCGGAGCGCCTTCGGCGCGCGGTGGCTGCCCGCGACGGGGGTCGATGCGTGGCTGTCGGCGGGGGTGACGCCCCCCCGACGCTTATTAAGAAACTCGGAGTACACCTTAGGTGATGCTTAAGAAAACCTAAGTTTTCGTCCAGAGTCTCGATTCTTCTTAACTTTTCAATGTGAGTCCCAAGATTTTGATAGAAGTTCTGGGTTTTATTCAAGTTCTGAGACTATGAGTTTCTTAACCCATGATTTCTTGAGCATTTCGCAGGGTGTAAGCAAGGAGACGCTGCTGCAGTACGACTGCCTCCCCCGCCTCATCGACGCCAGCCTGTGCCCGGAGGGCCCGGAGACGCACCTGCAGCGGACGTGGCGGGAGCGCCTGGGGCCCGAGCGCATCGGGGCGGAGGCGTGGCTCGGCCACACCCACTCGCAGCTGCGCAGGCTCCGGGCCTCCTCCTCCTCCTCCTCCTCCTCCTCCTCCTTCCTCCCACCTCCTCCTGCTCCTCCTCGTCCTCCTCTTCTTTCTCCTCCTTCCTCCCACCTCCTCCTGCCCCTCCTCCTCCTCCTCCTCCTCCTTCCTTGCTTTCTCCTCCTCCTCCTCCTCCTCCTCCTCCTCCTCCTCCTCCTCCTCTTCCTTCCTTCTCCTCCTCCTCCTCCTTCCTCCCACCTCCTCCTGCTCCTCCTGCTCCTTCTCCTCTTTCCCCTCCTCCTTCCTGGCTTTCTCCTCTCCTCCTCCCCTGTTCCTTCTCCCCCCCCCTCCTCCTCCGTCCTCCTCCCTCCTTCCTGGCTCCTGTCTTCCTCCTCCTCCTCCTCCTCCTTCCTTGCTTTCTTCTTTCCTCCTCGTCCTCCTCTCTCCTCCTCCTCCTCCTCCTCCCACCTCCTCCTGCTCCTGCTCCCCTGCTCTGCTCCTGCTCCTGCTCCCTGCTCCTGCTGCTCCTTCTCCTCCTCCCCTCCCTCTCCTCCTCCCTCTCCCCTCCTCCTCCCCTCCCCTCCCCCTCCTCCTCCTCCTCCTCCTCCTCCTCCTCCTCCTCCTCCTCCTCCTCCTCCCTCCTTCCTCCTCCTCCCCTCCCCCTCCCCCTCCTCCTCCTCCTCCTCCTCCTCCTCCTCCTCCTCCTCCTCCTCCTCCTCCTCCTCCTCCTCCTCCATCCTCCTTCCTCTCCTCCTCCTCCTCCTCCTCCTCCCCCCACCCCCCTTCCTCTCTCTCTCTCTTTTTTTTTTTCTCCTCTCCTCCTCCCCTCCTCCTCCTCCTCCTCCTCCTCCTCCTCCCCCTTCCATCCCTCTTCCTTATAGATAATTCCCCCCTGTCGCACGACGTGTCGGTAGGGCTGGCCAGGCGCTTCTCCTGAGACCTCCTCACTCTTCACGATCGAATGAAAGTTGCAGCAGTTTCACGGATGGAGGGCTGGTCCTGTTCAAAATGTGGCTCTCGCCTTACCGCTCACTTCAGCGCCGCGCACATTCGCTGCAAAAGCTTGCCACCGTTCCACGGATGGAGGGCGGGTGGTCTTCCACATGTGGCTCTCACCTCAGCGGCACGCACATTCGCGCTAAAAGTTTGCAGCAGTTGCACGAAGGGAGGGCGGGTCCTTCTCACATCTTGGCTCTCGCCTCAGCGTCGTGCGCATTCGTCGTAAAAGTCTGCAGCCGTTTCACGGATGAAGGGCGGTTGGTTTTCAACATGTGGCTCTCACCTCAGCGGCACGCACATTCGCGCTACAAGTTTGCAGCAATTTCAAAGGTGGAGGGTGGTTCTTTTTCAGAATGTGACTCGTTTCATTGCCGCGCATATTCGTGTTGAAAGCTTGCGACCGTTACAAGGTTTCGTATGGCTAAGTCCCAGGAATGGTGTTCTGGCAAGATGTAGGGTTGCCAGGGTGCAACAATCAGGTGTATTCGCGGTGTTGAAGCCTCACGAATGGTGTCCTGGCACGAATTAGGATTACGTATTAGGACACAGCGGTCAAGTTGATTTGTGGCGCTGAAGTCCCAGGAATTGTTTTTTGGCACGACCGAGCGCTCTCAGTCCATTGTCTTCCAATTGGGCACTTCTTACAATGATCATATTTTTTGGTAGATATCTTTGCAGAGGGAACTTGGAGGGAGGGTTTGCTGCAACATCATGGATGTGCCATGGGTTTGCACTGGTCGTTGTCTTCCCTCCTTCCTCCCACCTCCTCCTCCTCCTCCTTCCTCCCACCTCTTCCTCTTCCTTCTCCTTCCTTGCTTCCTCCTCCTCGTCCTTCCTATCTTTCTCCTCCTCCTTCCCTCTCCTCCTCCTTCTCCTCCTCCTCCTCGTGCTCTCTCCTCCTCCTCCTCCTCCTCCTCCTCCTCTTCCTCGCGTGCCTCCTCTGGATCCTCCTTCTCCTCCAATTCCTCTTCCCTCATCTTCCTTGGCCAGGGAGATCTGCATGATTTTATAAGTCGAGCCCGATTTCCCGAAGCACACAGCCAGTTCCGTTTTTCGGAGTCCAAGTAATCCGGAACCCCCGCACTCGCAGTTATGTCGTTTCTCGTATGACGTAGTCGACCTCCCGACACGAGCCCCTTCCGCAGGCTCTGGACCTCGTCCGGCCGGGCCGGCCTGGACGACCGGAAGCTCTTCGACGTGCCGCGCGGCGGCGAGGAGTTCGCGCAGGTCGCTGCCGTCTTCCGGGGCGCGACCGCGGAGGCCCGCGAGCGGGCGAACGTATATTTTGGTCACCGCGGGTGTGTGTGTGTGTGTGTGTGTGTGTGAGTGGATGCTAACAGGGGCAGACCAAATTCGAGGAGGAGCAAGTACCCATGCCACTAGCCCTGACTTGTTCTCGCTTTTTTTGGCCTCCTGGGAGTCCCTCGTCGCCACGGCTTGATTCGCCTCGAGATTCGGGTGAGAACGCACCCCTGGAGAGGTCCGTGGAGTGGCGGTCTCGGTATTTGTTGGTTTCCCCCAAAACGTTTTCTTCACTAATCTCGTGACTCGGTTTCGTTTACCCTTCTTTAGTTTCTGCTTTCGTCATAATGCCCACCGTTGGCCACGGCTTCGGATTTGCGCCAGAACGCCGTTTGAGGCGACCAGTTGGACCGCTTTCGTTTTAGAACGCCTCAGCAAGAAAACGAAATGGAAACGCAACATGCTTTTTTGGTAGACCCTTGGATGCTAAGGTGGGGTATCTCCGCCCTTATTCAGCTTATATGTGGGGTACAAGTTCTCGCAGCAGCTTAGGGGGATGGAGGTCTGGGCTAAGTGGGCGACGCCAACTTTGCGGAGTTATCTAACTCCCCATTGAGGGTACATCAAGCCCATTTGCAAGCTAGGTTCGGACAGGTACAACCCATCTTAGCAACTACTTTACAATCCCCAATCCCCCCGGGATGATTCCAGTTCCCCCAGACCTCCAGCGTGTTGAAACCATCCAGTGCGGAGGTTTTCCGCCTTTCTCGGCTTCTGGGGGCCTTCGCCAGGCCCTGGGAACCTCTCGGTGTGATAAGCTGGCCCAGGGGAAAGACAGGGTCGGGACTTCTAGGGACCGCGTGTTGAACAAATCTAGGCATCGGATGTCTGGGTGCCAGAGGCCGCCCTTGCCACCGTGGTTCGCCACGGCCGCCCACCGCGCTCTGGCCCTGCGCGCCTGGCTGCTGCTGCCCCCCCGGCTGCTCATCGTCGAACTCTTCGGCGTCTGAGCGTCCCTTCTTCCTCTCGGGTGGCCCCCTTTCCCGCTTTACTCGCCGGCCAATTCGCTAATTAGTGCCCCTATCTAGCGTCTCGCTGGAGCGGAGTTCGCCGCCTCGCCGCTGACAAAAAATCTGGGTGCCAAGGCGTGATCCCGCGGATGCGCGGTCCCATGGACACGTGTCCACAGTTCGGCCGGGCTCGACCGTGCCGCCGTCGGTTGCATTGGTCGGTTGTTTTGTCGTTGCCGTGTCGCTGCGCTCTTCTAGGCTGCTTGCGGCTTGTCGGTTTCGGTCGGTTTCGGTTTCGATGGATACCTTCCGCGCGGGGTGTCCGTGCTGAGCCGCCCTGCATCCACGGGGCCGTGGCCTAGAGTCCGTGCCGCGAGGCCGTGGATGTTGACCCTTTTATCCAGCGCTTCAGTATTTTCGATGCGTGGGTTCTGGGACCAGTCGAACACTTCCCGAGGACACTTTTTTTCGTCCCGAGCCGTGTTTTGACTGGCCCGAGGCCCGACGTCGGCCTTTAGAGGCAAACAACATGCGGCAAATTGGACGCATCGATTGCTTTGGGCTGATTTTTCTGTGGTTTTCCGGTGTGTGTGTGTGTGTGTGTGTGTCTGTGTGTGTGTGTGTGTGTGTG
>CAUYUJ010017067.1:147971-150471 GCA_963575745.1 Prorocentrum cordatum | reverse complement strand
CACCAGAACGTCGATTCCCAGGCGGTGGATATGGATACATCCCCGCCTCGCAAGACGATCCCGACCTCGGCGGTGGTGGTACTATTCGGGCGGCTTCTAGATGGCCAAGAGGTTCCACCCCGATCTCCGTGATGGTGGTACTATTCGGGCTTCCTGGGTAAGTGGCCGAGAGATTACCAGCAGCACCAAATTCTGGGAGCATCTTCCCCTGGTGGGAGCAGCCCCCTGCGTTGGTACTGGTGCCCATCTCCGAGCCTCCAAGAGGCGGGACGAAGACGAAGACGAAGCGAAGGACAGCGAAAACGAAGCGGAAGCGAGACATGCTGCTCGGGTCGATCCCCTGGTGGGAGCAGCCCCCTGCGTTGGTGCTGGTGCCCATCTCCGAGCCTCCAGGGGGCGGGACGACGACGGAGCGAAGGATGCGGAAAGCGAAGCGGAAGCGAGAGACACACAGCTCGGGTGGTCGATCCCTGGCGCTCCCACTGTGCGCGGCGGCCCGCGGTGCGGGACCCGCGCTGCAGTCCGCCCCCCCCCCCCCCCCTTTGGGCCGCCCGCCGTGAGAAACCACGGCCGGAGCCCAGGGCCAGCATCTCTCTGCGCCATTCTTTCGGCGGCGAGCCCCGGGGAGAAGTGAGGAGTGAAACATTACGACGACAAGTTTTTCGCTATTTTCGGCCCCTGAGGGCCCTTGCTGGGCCTCGGGGCCGTCAGCAAGCGACGCAGGATGAGAAACCGGTCCCGGGGAATGGGTCGAAGTCTCTTTGGATCGACGTCACGAAAAAGTCATGACGTCGAGGGTCTGAGCAGGAGCCTAGGACGGACAAGGCTGAAGGCGATGCGAACCTTTGGGATGCGCCGCCCTCAGAAATCGATGGGATGCCCTCAAGATCGGCATCGAGGTGAGGCGATGCCGATCTTAGGGACATGCTCTAGGCTGGTAACAAAAGTCGGCGGAGAGCCCAGGGGGGAAGTGAGAAGGGGCGGGCCTCCTCAGAAGGCTCGGAAGTCCCCTGGCCTTCTCTGAGGCATTTTCTATAAGCCTTCCCCGAATATGCAAACAAGAACCTCTTGGAAGGCCGGAGGCCCGAGCGCGCTCCTCTATGGAATAAGTCGTAAATGCCCCGCCGCGGATCCAGGCCATTTGTGAGCAGTGACTCTGCGAGTAGTGGAGCGCGCTTTTCCGTAGACGCTCCGCCGCCTTCCGAGAAGGCCTCCTCCCTCGCACGTTCCCCCCCCTGCTCGCCGCCGATTCTTCGGGCAGGATGGATCTGTGAGGGTCTCGGGGCCCAGAGCTGGGCGACACCGCCAAGGAGGAGGAGAAGGAGCAGGAGGAGGAGGAGGAGGAGGAGGAGGAGGAGGAGGAGGAGGAGGAGGGCAGGAGGAGGAGGAGGAAGGCAGGAGGAGGAGGAGGGCGGACGAAAAGGAGGAGGAGTGGAGGAGGAGGAAGGAGAGAGGAGGAGGGGTGAGGGGAGGGGAGGAGGAGGAGAAGGAGGAGGAGGAGGAGGAGGAGTAGGGGAGGAGGGGGAGGGGGAGGGGGAGGAGGGGAGGAGGAGGAGAGGAGGAGGAGGAGGAGGAGGTGGAGGAGGAGGAGGAGGTGGAGGAGGGGAAGGAGGGGGGAATTGGGGGTGGAGGAGGAGGAGGAGGGAGGAGGAGGAAGGAGGAGGAGGAGAGGAGGAGGAGGGAGGGGAGGAGAGGGCAGGAGAAAAGGAGGAGGAGGAGGAGGATGACGCGGGAGGAAGAGGAGGAGGAGGAGGAGATGGAGGAGGAGGAGGAGGAGGAGAGGAGGAGGAGGAGGATGAGGAGGGGGAGGAGGAGGAGGAGAGGAGGAGGAGGTGGAGGGGGAGGAGGAGGAGGAGGAGGGGAAGGAGGAGGAGGAGGAGGGGAATGGAGGAGGAGGAGGAGGAGGAGGAGGAGGAAGAGGAATCATAATAATAATAATAATAAGAATAATACTAATACTACTACTCGTAATAATACGAATAAGAATAATACTAATGATAATAATGCCAATAATATTGGGAATACGATTAAGAATTTTAATAATAAGAATACCACGACGATTACTACTACTAATAATATTATTAATACTAATAATCATAATACTAATAATAAAAATAATACCAATAATACTACTACTAATAAAAACAATACCAACAATACTACTAATAATACTATTACTAATACTAACAATACTAATAACACCACTATTAATACTAGTATTAATACTAATACTAATAACAACACTAATAATAATACTAATACTAATATTAATAATGATACTACTAATAATACTAATAATAATAATTATAATAAACATCATAATAATACTAATACTAACAATAATATTATTAATAATAATGAGAATAATAATACTAGTAATAATCATAAGACGAATCATAATAATACGAATACGCAGAAAACGAGGAGGAGGACTAGAAGAGGGAGGAGGAGGAGCAGGAAGATCAGGAGGAGGAGGAGGAACGGGAGGAGGAGGAGGAGG
>CAUYUJ010017067.1:112500-147871 GCA_963575745.1 Prorocentrum cordatum | reverse complement strand
GAGAAAGAGGAGGAGGAGGGGGAGGCGGAGGAGGAGGAAAAGGAGGAGGAGGAGGAGGAGGAGGAGGCGGAGGAGGAGGAGGAGAGGAGGAGAGGAACGCGGGAGACTGTCTCTTCAAAGCGAAGACCCAGCACCGCAGGGTGGTTGTGAATCATTGCGGCTTATATGCCCCCCAAGAAGCCTTCACGGTGCCTCCAAGGTGCCCCCCCCAACATGTCCTCAAACCTGTTTCCAACATGCTTCCCGAACCCTACCTTTTAAGCACATGTGTTGCCAACACACATCGCTCTTTCGCGCTTTAAGATGGTGGTTTCCACATGGCTTCTGACGCGCCCAACATGCCCTGAAGAGGGCCTGAGAGTGCCCGAAGAGGGCCACCCAGAGGGCCTCAAATCCCAATATGTAGATATCTTGGAGTGCCCATTCGTGTCCGCGTGTGCGTGCCTCCTGCCACTCTGCTTTCCAAGTTCTCTTCCAAAACCCGTTGTTCAGAGGTTGCCCAGGTGTGCGCTAGACGCTAGACCCTAAGCGCGCGCGAAGCGCGTGTGGTTCTAATCTAGGTGTGTGTGTGTATATATACACATGTATGTACACGTGTGCGTGCCGTGCGTCGTGAGTCGTCTGTTGTGTGTTGTGTGTGAGTGTGTGTCGTGTGTGTGCGTGTGTGTGTGTGTGTCTGTGTGTGTGTGTGAATGTGTGTGTGTGTGTGTGTGTGTGTGTGCGCGTGACTGTCTTTTATGTGTTGCGTGTTTGTTTGTGTGTGTTGTGTGTGTTGTGTGTGTGTGTGTTGTGTGTGTGTTGAGTGTGTGTGTGTGTGTGTGGGTGTTGTGTTTGACGTGTGTATATGCTGTGTGTGCCCCGCTCACGGGAGGAGCCGACCCACAGGCTCGCGTCCCAGGCGGCGTGGGAGGGGGTGCGCATCCTCGGCGTGCAGCGCTGTTGGTGTCGAGCGGACGCTCGCTGAGGAAGAAGTGTGAGCGTGCGCGCGCCTGTGTGTGTGTGTGTGTGTGTGAGTGTGTGCGTGCGTGCGTGCGTGCGCGCGTGCGTGCGTGCTTATGTGCACGCGCGCGCGGCGTGTGTGTGGTGTGGTGTGTGTGTGTGTGGTGCGTGCGTGTGTGTGTGTGTGTGTGTGTGTGTGTGTGTGCGTGCGTGCGTGCGTGCCGTGCGTGTGTGTGTGTATGTGTGTGTGTGTGTGAGAGTGTGTGTGTGTGTGTGTGTTTGTGCGCGCGTGTTTGTGTGTGTGTGTGTGTTTGTGTGTGTGTGTGCGCGCGTTGTATGCGTGCGTGAGAAAGAGGGAGAGAGAGAGAGAGTGTGTGTTGTGTGTTGTGTGTGTGTGTTGTGTGTGGGTGTGGTGTGTGTTGTGTGTGTGAGAGAGTGTGTTTGTGTGGTTGTGTGCTCCTGCGTGTGTGTCTTGTGGTGTGTGTGTGTGTATGTGTGGCGCGCGCGCGTGTGTGTGCGTGTGTGTGTGTGGGTGTGTGTGCGTGTGTCGTGGGTCGTGGGTCGTGGGTCGTGTGTTGCCGTGTTGTGTGTTGTGTGTCGTATGTGGTGTGTGTGTGTGTGTGTTTCGTGTGACTGTGTGTGTGTGTTATCTGCGTGTGTGTTGGGTGTGGTTGTGTGTGTGTTGCGTGTTATGTTTGTATCTGTATATATATATATATATATATATATATATGTATATTTGTATTGTACGTCTGTGCCTTGTGTGTGTGTGCGTGTATGTTGTGTGCTCCCCGCTCACGCGAGGAGCCGACCTACAGGCTCGCTTCCCAAGCGGCGTGGGAGAGGGTGCGCATCCTCGGCGTGCAGCGCGTCGAGAACGGCCCGCAGGAGGAGGGCGCTTCCCGGCCGTACTGCGAGTCCCTGCGCAGGCCTTGGGGCGGGCGATGGCTCGGATCTCCGCGGGGGCTGCTCAGTGGATGGGTGGCCTGCAGGTGGGTGCTACGGTGGCTTAGATATGGCCTCAAACCTCGCGTCTAAGCGGGCCACAAGTGCCATGCATCGCCTGGGCGGATTTGGTGACTCTGCGGAGTGGGCGGTGCCTATTGAGCCCAGGGTTTTTGTATAACCCCTCCACAAGCCGCCCAGGGCACTTCTGACCCACTTGTAGGCTATGTGAGGCCATGTGTCAGCCACCTCGGCATCCCCTTAAGACCGATCTCTGGAGCAGCTAGCGATGGGTCTCACTGCCATGCGCAATCCGTCGCCAAGTGAGGCGGCGCTGGCTTCACGTTTCGAGGGGGATCATCTTCTCGACCCGTGGATCTGGCGCCCGCGTGCCAGATTCACGGATCCCTAATCCGAGGATTTTCTTTGGGTGGAGGGCAAAGGGTGAAATCTGAAATGCAGTTTCAATGGATTTTCGAGGCTCGAATCTGCAAAAGGTGAATCACAAGACGGACTGATCTTCGAGGTGCAAAAGCCCATATGGATTTCACCCTGAGCTCTCCACCCCAAGAAGCTGCTCAGCTAGTCTCGACTGCACGAAATCTCTTGCGTGAAGCCATCGGATCATCGGGCCGCCTCCGACACACGGCCGCTTCCGGCGCCAGGAGGCGTCGAGAAGACCAGCAACGTGGGCCGATTCGTTTTTTTGGGATCGCCGCGGGGAGGAAGCCATTCGGGGATTCAGCAGTGAGCGCTGAGGTGGTTTGTTCTGTCTGGCTTGACCTCGCTTCTGAGTGGGTTGCAGGTGTCAGAAGTGGCTGGGGGGGGAAAGGTCTGGTCGAAGTGGGCTCCGCCCCCTTGTCTTATGTCGGGCCTGTCCCCTTACAGGGAGATTTTGGGCAACAAATCAAAGATACTCAAAACATACCCCCAAAATTCTCAAACAAAGTCCAAAAATAGTCCCCAGATCATGTCTTGACTATTTTTGAAAATCCCTCGTGTAGAGAGGGACAGGCACGACTCAACCCTTGGCAGAGGTACCCAGCCCCCCTGTGTCGCGCAGGGCAGCTTTGTGCTCCTCCTCCTCCTCCTCCCCCTCCTCCTCCTCCTCCCCTTCCTCCTCCTCCTCCTCCTCCTCCTCCTCCTCCTCCGCCTCCTCCTCCTCCTCCTCCTCCGGTCGGGACAGGCACGGTCCGCTTTTTGGGTTTCTTGTGGGGGGGGGTTCTGGTGGACCGGCCCCCGCTGTACCTAGCCTCCCCTCCTCGTCCGACCCGAAGGTCCCTGACCGAACAGGGCATCGAGTTCGAGCCCGGCACGCACACCTGCTGGGCCTTCCACGGCGCCGCACCGAGCGCCATCGAGTCCATCTGGAGGGACAGAACACGACACGAGGCATAAACTTGTGGATGCCCGCTGGGGTTTTCAGGCACAGCGCTCTGGAACGCTCTCCTCTCGGACGTCGGCGTCGCAACTGTTGCGCAACGGGCATTTCTGCCGGGTCTCGGGCCTCGGGACCAACACATCGATCCGTCTCGAAAACATGGCTCAGAAAACGGGGGCAGGGCTGGTCGTGATTTTTCACGATGCTGCATTTTTTTCGCTACGTCGGATCTCAGGGAAGGGATGATCGGGATAAATCGCCCAGGGCGTTCCGGTACGCTCTCAGAGCGCTCCAGAGCGCTCTGGAGCGGCCGCGGCGCCTGAGACCTCCTCCAGACCCCCCTGCTCTCGGAGACTCCCGATTGGTCTTCAGCCGAATTCATCCTCACCCTGCCTTCGTCTTGGGCTTCTTGCGTCGGCGCCGGGCCCCAGAGGCGCCAGCAGGGGCTAGGCCAGCGCCAGTCCTGGAACTCCGCGCAGAACTCCCTAAGTTTACGCTCATGTTTTTTTTTGTTCCCCCACCATCGTCAGCGACCCAGTGGCCGGATTCCAGCCCCTCTGCGCGGGCACGCGCAACTCGACGCTGTGGGGCTCCGGAACCTACTTCGCGCGCGACGCGAAGTACGTGGCGGAGGGCAAGTTCTGTGGCGACAAGGCTCGCGACGGCAGCCGGCAGATGCTCATGTGCCTTCTCACGATTGGCGTCCCGTGCTTGGGCGATCCTCGCTACAAGGGCGTGCTGCCATTCAGGAAGAGGCCTCACCGCTACACTTGTGCCGTCGATACATTCCGCCGACATGGCATCCGTCGACCCCTTGGTTCGAATGTTTTGAGACGGTGGTCGTTTCCTGCAGACGTTGAGTGATGACATTGAGAAGAGGCTATGGACGATAGGGACCAGGAGAGGAGGGATGACGATGATACTGCTGATGATGATGATAATGATGATGATGATGCTGGTGATGATGATGATGATGATGAGGATGAGGATGAGGATGAGGATGAGGATGAGGATGAGGAGGAGGAGGAGAAGGAGGAGGAGGAGGAGGGGGGAGGAGGAGGCGGAGTGGGACAATGAGGATGGGACGGGGATGTATATACACACGCATATACAAACATACTTGTATAATCATGAGCATCTATGTTTGTATATATACACACAATATAGGTACTCATATATCAAGACCTTATGTGTACATGTGTATATACATGTATATTTGTATATGTCTGTGTTGGCGATGGGCGCCATGCACCTTGGTCCTTCAAGTTGGACGTGTAGGCGGAAGGAGAGGAAACCCAGTGTATTATATATGTTTATACATAGCGATAACTCAGTGTTGCCTCTAACGGCATCGTCGTCATAATAATGTTTTTCTCCACATCCAAAGTGAGGTTCTTGTTTTCTCTAGGCACCCTCCGCGCAGGAACCTCCCTTCCACTCTCTGCCTCACTCACGCATTCACCCCGTCACCGGTCATCATCACCATCGGTCATCACCATCACCACCATCATCATCACACGCAGTCACTCACCATCGATCACCATCACCATCGGCCATCGATCATCATCATCATCATCAGCATCACCACCACCGCCATCATCATCATCATCATCATCATCATCATCATCATCATCATCATCATCATACTCAGTCGCACATCGCACACACACACACACACTCTCTCGCTCACCGCGCAGCATAATTTTCCTGAGGCCTGAATATGGGGGAAGTATCAGGCGGGAGGCTCGGCCGTAAGTGAATTGCGAGGAAGTCTCAGGCGGGAGCCCCCTCGCTATGGGGCCAGCGCTTTATGTTTTTAATCCGAGCGGGTCATCCTCGAATTTGTAATTGTCGTCACTTTTGGGCTCCTGAGGCCTGAGTATGGGGGAAGTATCAGGCGGGAGGCTCGTCTGTGAGTGCATTGCGAGGAAGTCTCAGGCGGGAGCCCTCTCCTGATGGGGCCCGCACTTCAAGTTTTTAATCTGAGCGGGTCATCCTCGAACATGTAATTGTCGTCACTTTTGGGCTCCGGAGGTTTGAATATGCGGGAAGTATCAGGCGGGAGGTTCGTCTGTGAGTGAATTGCGAGGAAGTCTCAGGCGGGAGCCCTCCTCCTATGGGGCCCGCATTTTATGTTTTTGAGCAGAACGTGTCATCCTCGAACTTGTAATTGTCGTCACTTTTGGGTTCTTAAGGCCTGAATGTGGGGGAAGTATCAGGCGGGAGGCTCGTCTGTGAGTGCATTGCGAGGAAGTCTCAGGCGGGAGCCCTCTCCTTATGGGGCCCGCACTTCAAGTTTTTAATCCGAGCGGGTCATCCTCGCATTTGTAATTGTGGCAACTTTGGGTCTCCTGAGGCCTGAATATGGGGGAAGCATCAGGCTGGCGGCTCGTTTGTGTCCTGGAGGCTCGTTTGTGAGTGAATTGCGAGAAAGTCTCAGGCGGGAGCCCTCTCCCTGAGGGGCCCGCGTTTCATGTTTTTAATCCGAGCAGGTCATCCTCGAACTTGTAATTGTCGTAACTTTGGGTCTCCTGAGGCCTGAATATGGGGAAAGTATCAGGCTGGAGGCTCGTTTGTGAGTGAATTGCGAGGAAGTCTCAGGCGGGAGCCCCCTCCCTGAGGGGCTCGCACTTCATGTTTTCATTTCGAGCGTGTCATCCTCGAACATGTAACTGTCGTCACTTTTGGGCTCCTGAGGCCTGCATGTGGGGGAAGTATCAGGCGGGAGGCTCGTCTGTGAGTGAATTGCGAGGAAGTCTCAGGCGTGAGCCCCCTCCCTATGAGGCCCGCACTTTATGTTTTCAATCCCAGCGGGTCGTCCTCGAACCTGTAACTGTCGTCATTTTTGGGCTCCTGAGGCTTGAATGCGGGGGGGGAAGTATAAGGCGGGCGGTTCGTCTGTGAGTGAACCGTGAGGAAGTCTCAGGCGGGAGCCCCTTCCCTATGGGGCCCGCACGAGAAGGTTATTTCCAGATTAGCCGAAAGGATTTTCATGTGGGGCCTGTCCGTCGGAGTCGTTGCAATCACATCGTCTTCGGCACCGCCTGATTCCGAGGCTTGCCCCCTCCTGGCCTTGACGTGAGGCCCCTCCTTCTGCCCCCCTCTCTGTTAATTCAAGCTGTGCGCGGCCCGCTTAGCTTCGACCGGAAGAGGTGCGCTCTCGACCCGCGGATCAAAAAAGTCCGTCGGAGTAATTCTTTGTTTTCCTTCATGTTTCCGCATCCTCCTCCTCATTCTCGCCCTACCCTGCGACCCCGTCCCCATCCTCCCCAGCTCTTTTTGCGAAGGTTCCTTCTTGGAGAGCCTTTTGGGGGCCTTTCGAAAATTGTTAAGGTTCTTGCGGCCTTCTGGAGACCTTCTGGGCGCCTTCTGAGCTTCTGGGATCCTCTCGGGGGCTTCCTCGGGCCACCCTGCTTCCAACCTCGGTCTCCCTGATCGGCCAGGTCACGATTTGGAGTGCTTCTGGGGGCGCCTTGGGACCATTTTGGGCCGTCACGGGGCTCCCTTCGGGCCACGTTGGGCCCCTGTTGGGCCGTCTTGGGGCTCATTTGGACTGTCTGGAAGCCCTTTTGGGTTAGCTTGTGGCAATTGTCAGGCTCTTGGTCGGCCTCGGCGGCCCAAAAGACTGAAGAACCGAGTATTTCCGAAACCTGGCAAAACACTAAGAGTGCATACTGTTTTTGTGTGTTTCGAGGGCCTCTCGGGGGTCTTCATTGGGTCGTCTTCGGGAGTCTGGTGGACAAGCATTTTTCATCTAGGGCCCGGGAGATGACGGTTTCAAGTCAGGCGCGGACACGTATCAGAGGAACGGTGGCGGATCCAATTCAATTTGCGCGGATCCGATTGTGGTGTTGATTTGTGTTGCGGTGGATCCGATTTCTGTCTGCGCGGATCCAATCTCGGTTTTTCGGGCTCCGCATCCCGTCCGATTTTTTACGGCGGATCGGATGTTATTATTAAACAAGATCAGGGGGCCGACCGGAATCGGATGCACGGGCCCCATGCCCGCCCGTGTTAAGATTCTATGGGGGAGCGGGGGTCGGTTATCAACTTCCCAGGATGGGTCCTGCGCTGTTTCGCGCACTCCCATCAACTCTCCGCGCGCACGGGTCCCACGCAAGATGAACGCATCTCTTTCCTCCTGGTTGCTGCAAAGAACTGGTCCAGGCGCCATCCGTTCGGCGGCGCCGATGTTATCTCGCGAACTCCTCATCGCCATCGTCACTTCAAGAGGAAAATCCTTCGTCCTGCGTAAGTAGGGGCCCTCGCTGGGCCGTTCGGCCGCCCTCCTGACCGATTCGAGCTCGTTGGCTAGGCTCAGCAGGGGCGTCCAGGAGCCCCGAGAAGCCCGTGGGACCCTTTGCAAGGGCGTCCAGGGGGTCCCTAGGGCCACGGATCCGGTGGGTCCCGTCTGGGGGGGTCCCCTTCCCCCCGCCCCCCTGGGGCTGTTAAATTGTAAAAAAAAGAATACACGTACATGTGTATGCGTAGTTTTGGCTCATGATTCTATACGCGCAGACACTCACATATTATTATATCTAATTATGTGTATATAGATGGCCAGACGCAAGTGTATGTATATTCCTATAATTATACATCCTGTAAGGAAAAAACCCCCCCGGATGGCCCCCCCCCCCCCCCCAGATACCTTTTCCCCCGGTCCAACCCAGCCTTTCGAACCCCGGATGGCCATCGCCGCCACTCTTCCCTGACACGCCCAGACGCCCAGACGGCTCCCGATACCATTTTCGCCGCTCCTTCTTAGTCGCCGACTCCTTGCCAAAACACCCCAAACGGCTCAGGACGCCCCCCCGACGGCTTGAATACGGTGTACGACGGCTCTGACTGACGAGTCCCAGCCACCCTTCGGACAGCCATCCCCGTGCCCCCCGATACATGGTTCGACGCTTTTCCCGGGTTCCCGAGCCTCTGCCCACACAGCCCAGACGGCCCCTACATTGCTCAACGCTTCTCCCTGGCCACTACACTCCAAAAAAAGGCTTCGACCAAATCCACGCGACGCCCCAAAGAGCGACCACGCCTTCAAGGCTCCACGAAGGTCACACAAGGCCCCCAGCCAACTGCACAGGGCGCCAGAAAGGCGTCCAAAAGGTTTGCCTTTAGGCCTCCACCTTCCAGACAACACCCTCCCCACGACGCTGCTGCCTCCTCCTTCTCCTCCTTCTCCTCCGCTTCCTCCTCCTCCTCTTTTCCTCCTCGTCCTCCTCTTTTCCTCCTCCTCCTCCTATCTTCCTCCTCCTCCTCCACCTTCTCCTCCTTCTCCTCCTTCTCCTCGTCCTCCTCCTGCTCCCGTTCCTCCTCCTCCTCCATTTCCTCCTCCTCCTACACCGCCTTCTCCTGCTCCACCCTTTTCCACCTCCTGCTCCTTCTCCTCCCCCTCTTTCTCCTCCTCCTCCTCCTCCTCCTCCTCCTCCTCCTCCTTCTCCTCCTCCTCCTCCTCCTCCTCCTCCTCCCTCTCCCCCTCCACCTTCTCCTCCTCTTCTCCTGCTCCTCGTCCTCCTTTCCTCCTCCTCCTCCTCCTCCTCCTCCTCCTCCTCCTGCTGCAACTGCTCGTGCTCCTGCTCCTCCTCTTCGTCCTCCTCGACTCGTTCCTCCTCCTCCTCCTCCTCCACTTCCTCCTCCTCCTTCATCCTTTTCCCCCTTCTCCTCCCTCTCCTCCTCCTTCTCCCCCTCCTCCTCCTCCTACTTCTCCTCCTCTTCTCCTCTTTCTCCTCCCCCTCCTCCACCTCCTTTACCACCTCCTCCTCCTCCTCCTCCTCCTCCTCCTCCTGTTCTTCCTCCTCCTCCTCCTCCTCCTCCTCCTCCTGCTCCTCCTCCTCACAAGCGTCCCAAACGGCCGCGCAGACATCACCTGCTCCTCTTCCTCCTCCTCCTCCGCCTCCTCCCTTTGCCTCATCCTCCTTCTTTTCCCTCCTCTCTTCGTCCTCCTCCCCCTCTTTCTCCTCCTCCTCCTTTTCCTGCTCCTGCTCGTCCTCCTCTTTCTCCTCCTCCTCCTCCTCTTCTTTTTCCTCCTCCTCCTCCTCCTCCTCACATGTGTCCCAAACGGCTACACTGACGTCTGCAGGACGCTCAGCCTATCACGCTCGCATACCACGAAATCAGCTTGCCTGAGTAAACGCATCCCCCCACAGGCTTCCTATCCCGCTCATCCTGACTCATCCTGCACCTGCTCCTGCTTACCCTCCTCTCCATGGCCATTCATGCTCGAGCCTTCCAGCAGCCTGCACCGCCTTCTCGGCCACGTTCGCTGCTGTGAGATGGTCCGGCCTGGATGTGCGTTCCAAGGCTGTTCGTGCTCCCAGCTTTCCACAGTCAACGCCCTGCTCGACTTTCGCACGAGTCCCTCGTGCAGCTTTCTGTTGAACGACAACCTCAAAACTCATGGAACCACGGGCAAACCCGTGCAACCCGTATTCTGCTCCTCGGAATGCTTTGAGGCGGCCTGTGGCATAAGCGGCCTGTCCCAAGTTGACGACGCCATGCTCGCTCTCTTCCGAGCGACGTGGCTTGAACGAGATCGGCGACACCGTGCGCGGCTCCTCCTCGATCCCACGATAGTTTCAGACTCTCTCGAGGTCGTTCCCGCCGAGGGGCCCGTCTCGCTCAAAGCGGCGGTTGCTTCTATCATGGCCGATACTTTCTTCTGTGCCACGTCCCGGGAGCTGGACAAGGTTACCCTGGAGATCCGCCGGATTGTCTCTGCAGCCAAAAGTTGGCCTGAGTATCTTTGGCTCGTGTACATCGGCCGCAAGACGTACTCTTTAGACGCCGTGTGCGCCCTGCTGGAAGGCCCTCACAGACTCAAGTACGATCGTGGCTACACCATCGACCCAGACGCCTTGGACCACCTGCTCGACAACACTAGCCTCGGTGACGGCATCCTCCACGGTGAGAGCAAGATCGAGCTCCGCATGCGCATCATCGCCGTCCGGGACCTCCTGCACTCTCTGCCGCGAGGGTTCCTCGACGGGGCTCCCGACGACCTGGCACAGACTGCGCGCGTACTCCTGAAGACCTCCGAGAAGAAGCCCGGCACCCCCGTCACATTCAGTATGACGGAGACCGCGGCCCGCCAGTGGCCAAGCATGACTACGACCGACCGTCTCTGGCATTTTTTCATGTCCATCGGCGGGACGAGCCACTTCCACGCCTGGCAGATGTGTCTCGACTGTCCTGACGTGATTTGCGACGCCTCTCAGATGCGAGCCGTGGGTCCCAGTTGCTACTCCTACCTCCGCCTCGCCTACCCGGCCGTGGAATTCCCTGCAACATGGAGCTCTGCCCAGGGCCAGGACCTCGGCGTTCGCCTGATCGACCACCTCCGTACGCGCCCGGAACTCCAGGGCCTCGAGTTCCCAGGCCCCACGCTCAGCTTCAACAACACCGAGCACTGGACGTGCGAATCCGTGAAGGCGACCAAGGCCTTGCACAACGACGGCCTCCTGATCCGCGTGGGCGAGATACGGCACGTCTTGCAGGGAGGCGCTCTGGCGGTGCCGGCCAGCGGCAAATTTCGAACGCGCCGGTTCCGCACCGGCTTGGCCGCGCCAGACCCCTCCTCCATGAGCGGCAGTTTGATGTACGCGCCACGGACCACCAGCCACGCGCCGCTGATGAAGAAGAGCGTCGTGGGGGAGCCGCCTGCGAAGCGCCAGGCCTCCCTGCTGGCTTTCGGCGCGGTGCGCCGATCAGCCCGCGACCCCTGATGTCCTTCGACGGCGCGCCGTGCAACGACAGCGCGCATCCTCAGGCATAACACTGACTCCGCGGCCCGCGCATGTTTAGTTGGGCCAGCCCGGCGCCCTGGATCTTGCCGGGCTGCCGCGGCCACATATGCCCTGCTGCCACGCCGCTCCTCTCCCTTCCCTCTCCCATCCTTTCCTCCCTCCTCTCTGCATCGTCTGCTCCCGTTCTTCTACCTTCCCAACCCTTCTGTCGCAGACATGGCGCGCTGACTCGCCCTGGCGCCGCCGGCACTTTTGCCTCCCAGCCACGCCGTTCGCGCCTCCTCCCGCTCTCCAGTTTCTCCTCCCTCCTCTCTGAGTCGTCTGCTCCCGTGTTTCCTCTTGCCCTCCCCCATTTCACATCGCTCTGCAATTCCCTACTACCCACTTCTTTTTCGCACGCTTCTTTTATCCGATACTGCATCACGCCGTTTTCACACGTGCTGTCGCGCTCTGTGCGCCGAACTTCTCTGTTCTTCCCCCGCGGCACACGTCCGCGCTGGCACCCGTGTTTGTTCCACGCGTGCGAACAAGATTCCTGACCACCTGGCAAAATATCCTGCCCTTTTGACATAACAGCGGTTGCAGCGACGGCCGCGCTCGCTTACAGCAAATCGTCACACACTTCGTGCTCCACGTTTCCACAAATCCCATGCCCGAGCAACTTTTTCGATGCCCCGACACTACTGTAGGCCACTTCGTCCTCTTCGAGCTCCCAGAACCCCATTCCCGAACCACATTTGGGATGCCCCGAGCCACCTGTAGGCCACTTCGTGCTCTTCGAGCTCCCAGAACACCATTCCAAAACCACATTTTTGGTTTCCCGGAGCCACCTGTAGGCGACTTCGTGCTCTTCGAGTTCCTACAACACCACTCCCGGACCACATCTGGGATACCTGGAGCCAACTGTAGGCCACTTCGTGCTCTAAGAGCTCCCAGAACACGATTCCCAGACCACATTTTAGATACCCAGAGCCACCTGTAGGCCACTCTGTGCTCCGCGAGCTCCCAGAACTCCACTCCCGAACCACATTTTGGATGCCCACAGCCAAATGTTGGCCACTTCGAGCTCTTCGGGCTCCCAGAACACAACTGCCAGCCCACATTTTCGATGCCCGGCATCAACTGTACGCCACTTCGTGGTCTTCGAGCTCCACAAACATCATTCTCGGAACACATTTTGGATGCCCGGAGCCAACTGTCTGCCACTTCGTGCTCTGCGATTTCCCTGAACACCACTCCTGGGCCACACTTTGAATGCACGGAGACAACTGACGCTGAGCCAGACTGCTGCTGAGGCAGACTGAGCCTGAGGCTGTGGCAGCTGCGCCTGAGGCAGGCTGAGGCTAAGGCTGAGGCAGGCTGACGCTGACGCTTAGGCAGGCGCAGTCTGAGGCTGAGGCAGGATGATGCTGAGGCAGGCTGAGGCTGCGGCTGAGATTGAGACAGACTGAGGCTGAAGCTGAGGCTAAGATTGAGGCTGAAGGCAGACTGAGGCTGAGTTCAGGCAGGCTGAGGCTGAAGCAGGCTGAGGCTCAAGCGGAGACTGAAGTTGAGGCTGAGGCTGAGGCTGATGGATGTCATTATCGATCGCACGAGAGATTCCCATGTCGCTCTCACATGGACCTCCCCATCACCCCCCGATCGACCTGCCAATCTATCTCACTATCAATCTCAAGCTCGATTTCACCTCGAGGTCCTCATTCATCTCCATATCCAAATCCTCCTCGGTCGCACGAGCGATGCGATACCACGACCCATCGCACTACCGACTTCATGGTGGAGCTCACGATCGACCTCCTGGTGGATCTTATTACATTACTTTCGACTTCGTGATCCGTCACACGATCGATCTCACTGTCGATACCCCCCTCGACCCGACGATCTGTCTCACAACCTACATCATTATACTTCAAACTATCGATCCCCCCTTCGACATCATGGTCGATGTCACATCGCAGTCATTAGCGATCTTAGTAAGGATATCACTTCCGACTTCGTCATCGATCTCACTATCGATCTCTTCAACAATCTCACGTTCGATCTCACTATGGATATGGCAGTTGACCTCACTATCGTTGAAACTGTCGACCACACGATCGAGGTCACTATCGATCTTCTGTGCATCTCAAAATCGAGCCCACTAACGATCTCATTCGGAAAGTGCCAGAGGCCACCGAGTGCCATCTGCGACAACTGGCAGCCACGCTGGACGTCTTAGGCTGCGCATTGTTGTTATATTCAAGCTTGCACTCGCACTCATTCGTCCTCTTCGACCCTCCTCTCAGATGCGAAGTCGAGCCCAACTTTGAAGATGGGGGGAAAAGAGGTGCCAAGCGCGGAGTCAAAATGACGCTGCATGTTTGTGTCCCCGCACAATGACACTCTCTACCTTCCAGACGACCATGACCATGACCCCCCTCCCGGTCAAGCCCTCGCCCCTTTGGTCGATCTCACATCGCAGTCATTAGCGATCTTAGTACGGATGTCACTTCCGACTTCGTCATCGATCTCATTATCGATCTCTTCATCAATCTCACGTTCGATCTCATTATTGATATGGCAGTTGACCTCACTATCGTTGACACTGTCGACCTCACGGTCGAGGTCACTATCGCTCTTATGTGCATTTCAACATCGAGCCCACTAACGATCTCATTCGGACAGTGCCAGTGGCCACCGAGTACCATGTGCGACAAGTGGCAGGCCCGCTGCACTGTCTGAGGCTGCACATTGTTGTATTCAAGCTTGCACTCGCACTCATTCGTCCTCTTCGTGCCTCCTCTCAGATGCGAAGTCGAGCCCAACTTTGAAGATGGGGAAAGGAGAGGGCGCCAAGCGCGGAGTCAAAATGACGCTGCATGATTGTGTCCCCTGACCATGCCACTATTCTATTTTCCGGACGACCATGACCATGACCCCCCTCCCGGTCAAGCCCTCGCCCCTTCCACGTTAACTTGCTGGCATTCCACAATATCCACCTCTAAATGTTCACCCTCTTCTTACTACCCTTACCTCCTCCATCACAGAGTTCACCAAGGTACCCTCATCTCTTTCCTCACCCTTCCGTCCTACCATCGCCATCCTGCTCAAGTCGGTCTCATTTAGACAGTCTGCTTCGCGTCTTCCCAGGGCTCTCTTTCCTTGACCTCTTCGACCGGCCACCATGCCTGCCAAGACGCAGAATCGCGTCTTCCAGCCAGCCGCCGCCCTGCCTGCGGGAGCCGCGGCCGGGATTCAACGCCAGAGCGCCTCGTTGTATACCATCCAGTGTCACGTGGAGATGCTGGACACCCCGACCGTGCAGAACGCGGGGATGCAGCTCACATTCTTCGACAACAAGTCCTTCAAGGACGGCGCCCCGTCGCAGCGCCACGGCATGAGCACCCTCGCGAATCGCACCATGTCGACGTTGAACTTGCCGGACCCGCCGCGCGCTGTGGAACGCTCCGACCTGCAGATGCGGCCGCCCCTGGCTGCCAACAACCCCACGCAGGGAAAATCGTGGGCATTCGTCGTCGCCGCCGTGGGCACGTCCGCGACGTCCGCCAAGTCCGCCGTCTCGCACGTCGCGCACTTAGGGGAGCAGCTCATCCGCAAGGCGTTCTTCGAGGCCAACTTCACGGTGCCGCCCATGGAAAACAAAGCCCAGTGGACAGTGCGCGCTGAGCCGCTGGCGTCCCGCCTGGCGCTCACGCGCGAGGGCACGCAGAACAACGGCCAGCCTTACGTCATCCGCGAGCTCCTGAACTTCAACATATCCGTCTGCTCCAACGTGCCGCCCGCAGCGGCGAAAATCTTCCAAAACGTGCAGCTGACCTACCCCACGATCATCTCCTACGCCGTCAGCAATCCAGCCGTCGGTCTGTCTGCGACGCCGCCCCCTGCGCCCAGCGCCAGCTCGGGAGGCGCGACGGCGGCTATGAAGCGCCCGGCAGCGTCTTCCGCGGGCCCGCCGCGCAAGCGCCCCGCCCGCAATGCCTGAGACACTTGCCACAGCCGCGGAGTAGCATCGCTCTCTCCTGCCTGCATGTGCAGGGTATATGTTTAAAATAACTCCGGCTGCCTGCGCCGAAAAAGCATCATCCCCCATCGTCGCATGCCGACGCCGCCCGCGCCGTCGTCGTCCCTCTCCAAAGGCCGCGGCAGCATGACCGCGCGGCCCCCTGCGGTCGTGGCCGCGCCCATGCTTCTTTGAGCGCGTTGGTTCGAGGGAAACAGGAGGCTGTTTTGAAATCAGCTCCCCCGCACCTGCCGCCCAATACAAAGTATCCCCCCATCGTCGCACGCCGACATCGCTCACGTCGCCGCTGTTCCCAAAAAGACAGTCACGGGGGCATGACCGCGACCCCCCTCGCGGTCACAACCGCGCCGCAGTTTTTGTCAGCCCGTTTTCATTTGCCCGACAAGGAAGCGAGGAGGGCCGCCGTATCTCAACTCGAGTTCCTCCGGTCTCACTCCGACCCGCACCCGCTGACGCAGGCCCTCGCTTCCCCGCCGCCGCAGTCATTTGCCAGTCGAAAACGCTTCGGATAGCCCCATGCCCGCTCGGCAACGTGAGTTCTTATGTTCCGCATGCGGCCGCATGCGCAGCCGCGACATGTTCACCGACACCCAGCGCAACAAAAAGGACAAGCGTTGCAAGGATTGCCCAGCTCATGTGGCCCAACGCACTCCCGTCCTCACGTGCACTGCATGCCTGTCAAACAGACCTCGAGCGGACTTCGCCCTGAACCAGCGAAAGAGAAGTTCCCGCATCTGTCTGGCGTGCGCCGCCCATGCTCCTCGACGCAGTGGGGATGCCCGTGCCGTCCGCGAGGCGGCGTGCAGTACCTGCGGCCAAGTCCTACCCTGGGCCGCGTTCCCGGTCGACCACCGCCACGCCAACAACCCGGTGTGCGAGAACTGCTCCCCCACCGCCATGCGCGCGGGCCGGCCTGCAACGCTGACGTTCCACTTGGGCTCGCTGAGCTCGCCGTGCCCCCACTGCGGGGCGCTTCTCTTCCCCTGCGAGACCGACGCGTTCTGTTGTAACGGAGGCGCGTACATTGTCGATTTCGACGACTTTTTCAAGGCCCCTGACAAGCCGCTCCTGGACATTTACGCTTCCACTTGGCCGCTGACCGACAAGGGCGGCTGCTCCCTGCACGACGCGAAGACGAACGCCCCCGCGCTCGCCGGTTTCACAGCGGCGTCCCGCAAGTACAACGCCCTCTTCGCCCTCGCACAACACGAAATCCAGTCAAGCACCGCGGAGAAGGAGCTCCGTTTTGGCGACGCTCGGCCTCGCTCTCTTCCGAGCGACGTGGCTTGAACGAGATCGGCGACACCGTGCGCGGCTCCTCCTCGATCCCACGATAGTTTCAGACTCTCTCGAGGTCGTTCCCGCCGAGGGGCCCGTCTCGCTCAAAGCGGCGGTTGCTTCTATCATGGCCGATACTTTCTTCTGTGCCACGTCCCGGGAGCTGGACAAGGTTACCCTGGAGATCCGCCGGATTGTCTCTGCAGCCAAAAGTTGGCCTGAGTATCTTTGGCTCGTGTACATCGGCCGCAAGACGTACTCTTTAGACGCCGTGTGCGCCCTGCTGGAAGGCCCTCGCAGACTCAAGTACGATCGTGGCTACACCATCGACCCAGACGCCTTGGACCACCTGCTCGACAACACTAGCCTCGGTGACGGCGTCCTCCACGGTGAGAGCAAGATCGAGCTCCGCATGCGCATCATCGCCGTCCGGGACCTCCTGCACTCTCTGCCGCGAGGGTTCCTCGACGGGGCTCCCGACGACCTGGCACAGACTGCGCGCGTACTCCTGAAGACCTCCGAGAAGAAGCCCGGCACCCCCGTCACATTCAGTATGACGGAGACCGCGGCCCGCCAGTGGCCAAGCATGACTACGACCGACCGTCTCTGGCATTTTTTCATGTCCATCGGCGGGACGAGCCACTTCCACGCCTGGCAGATGTGTCTCGACTGTCCTGACGTGATTTGCGACGCCTCTCAGATGCGAGCCGTGGGTCCCAGTTGCTACTCCTACCTCCGCCTCGCCTACCCGGCCGTGGAATTCCCTGCAACATGGAGCTCTGCCCAGGGCCAGGACCTCGGCGTTCGCCTGATCGACCACCTCCGTGCGCGCCCGGAACTCCAGGGCCTCGAGTTCCCAGGCCCCACGCTCAGCTTCAACAACACCGAGCACTGGACGTGCGAATCCGTGAAGGCGACCAAGGCCTTGCACAACGACGGCCTCCTGATCCGCGTGGGCGAGATACGGCACGTCTTGCAGGGAGGCGCTCTGGCGGTGCCGGCCAGCGGCAAATTTCGAACGCGCCGGTTCCGCACCGGCTTGGCCGCGCCAGACCCCTCCTCCATGAGCGGCAGTTTGATGTGCGCGCCACGGACCACCAGCCACGCGCCGCTGATGAAGAAGAGCGTCGTGGGGGAGCCGCCTGCGAAGCGCCAGGCCTCCCTGCTGGCTTTCGGCGCGGTGCGCCGATCAGCCCGCGACCCCTGATGTCCTTCGACGGCGCGCCGTGCAACGACAGCGCGCATCCTCAGGCATAACACTGACTCCGCGGCCCGCGCATGTTTAGTTGGGCCAGCCCGGCGCCCTGGATCTTGCCGGGCTGCCGCGGCCACATATGCCCTGCTGCCACGCCGCTCCTCTCCCTTCCCTCTCCCATCCTTTCCTCCCTCCTCTGCATCGTCTGCTCCCGTTCTTCTACCTTCCCAACCCTTCTGTCGCAGACATGGCGCGCTGACTCGCCCTGGCGCCGCCGGCACTTTTGCCTCCCAGCCACGCCGTTCGCGCCTCCTCCCGCTCTCCAGTTTCTCCTCCCTCCTCTCTGAGTCGTCTGCTCCCGTGTTTCCTCTTGCCCTCCCCCATTTCACATCGCTCTGCAATTCCCTACTACCCACTTCTTTTTCGCACGCTTCTTTTATCCGATACTGCATCACGCCGTTTTCACACGTGCTGTCGCGCTCTGTGCGCCGAACTTCTCTGTTCTTCCCCCGCGGCACACGTCCGCGCTGGCACCCGTGTTTGTTCCACGCGTGCGAACAAGATTCCTGACCACCTGGCAAAATATCCTGCCCTTTTGACATAACAGCGGTTGCAGCGACGGCCGCGCTCGCTTACAGCAAATCGTCACACACTTCGTGCTCCACGTTTCCACAAATCCCATGCCCGAGCAACTTTTTCGATGCCCCGACACTACTGTAGGCCACTTCGTCCTCTTCGAGCTCCCAGAACCCCATTCCCGAACCACATTTGGGATGCCCCGAGCCACCTGTAGGCCACTTCGTGCTCTTCGAGCTCCCAGAACATCATTCCACAACCACATTTTTGGTTTCCCGGAGCCACCTGTAGGCGACTTCGTGCTCTTCGAGTTCCTACAACACCACTCCCGGACCACATCTGGGATACCTGGAGCCAACTGTAGGCCACTTCGTGCTCTAAGAGCTCCCAGAACACGATTCCCAGACCACATTTTAGATACCCAGAGCCACCTGTAGGCCACTCTGTGCTCCGCGAGCTCCCAGAACTCCACTCCCGAGCCACATTTTGGATGCCCACAGCCAAATGTTGGCCACTTCGAGCTCTTCGGGCTCCCAGAACACAACTGCCAGCCCACATTTTCGATGCCCGGCATCAACTGTACGCCACTTCGTGGTCTTCGAGCTCCACAAACATCATTCTCGGAACACATTTTGGATGCCCGGAGCCAACTGTCTGCCACTTCGTGCTCTGCGATTTCCCTGAACACCACTCCTGGGCCACACTTTGAATGCACGGAGACAACTGACGCTGAGCCAGACTGCTGCTGAGGCAGACTGAGCCTGAGGCTGTGGCAGCTGCGCCTGAGGCAGGCTGAGGCTAAGGCTGAGGCAGGCTGACGCTGACGCTTAGGCAGGCGCAGTCTGAGGCTGAGGCAGGATGATGCTGAGGCAGGCTGAGGCTGCGGCTGAGATTGAGACAGACTGAGGCTGAAGCTGAGGCTAAGATTGAGGCTGAAGGCAGACTGAGGCTGAGTTCAGGCAGGCTGAGGCTGAAGCAGGCTGAGGCTCAAGCGGAGACTGAAGTTGAGGCTGAGGCTGAGGCTGATGGATGTCATTATCGATCGCACGAGAGATTCCCATGTCGCTCTCACATGGACCTCCCCATCACCCCCCGATCGACCTGCCAATCTATCTCACTATCAATCTCAAGCTCGATTTCACCTCGAGGTCCTCATTCATCTCCATATCCAAATCCTCCTCGGTCGCACGAGCGATGCGATACCACGACCCATCGCACTACCGACTTCATGGTGGAGCTCACGATCGACCTCCTGGTGGATCTTATTACATTACTTTCGACTTCGTGATCCGTCACACGATCGATCTCACTGTCGATACCCCCCTCGACCCGACGATCTGTCTCACAACCTACATCATTATACTTCAAACTATCGATCCCCCCTTCGACATCATGGTCGATGTCACATCGCAGTCATTAGCGATCTTAGTAAGGATATCACTTCCGACTTCGTCATCGATCTCACTATCGATCTCTTCAACAATCTCACGTTCGATCTCACTATGGATATGGCAGTTGACCTCACTATCGTTGAAACTGTCGACCACACGATCGAGGTCACTATCGATCTTCTGTGCATCTCAAAATCGAGCCCACTAACGATCTCATTCGGAAAGTGCCAGAGGCCACCGAGTGCCATCTGCGACAACTGGCAGCCACGCTGGACGTCTTAGGCTGCGCATTGTTGTTATATTCAAGCTTGCACTCGCACTCATTCGTCCTCTTCGACCCTCCTCTCAGATGCGAAGTCGAGCCCAACTTTGAAGATGGGGGGAAAAGAGGTGCCAAGCGCGGAGTCAAAATGACGCTGCATGTTTGTGTCCCCGCACAATGACACTCTCTACCTTCCAGACGACCATGACCATGACCCCCCTCCCGGTCAAGCCCTCGCCCCTTTGGTCGATCTCACATCGCAGTCATTAGCGATCTTAGTACGGATGTCACTTCCGACTTCGTCATCGATCTCATTATCGATCTCTTCATCAATCTCGCGTTCGATCTCATTATTGATATGGCAGTTGACCTCACTATCGTTGACGCTGTCGACCTCACGGTCGAGGTCACTATCGCTCTTATGTGCATTTCAACATCGAGCCCACTAACGATCTCATTCGGACAGTGCCAGTGGCCACCGAGTACCATGTGCGACAAGTGGCAGGCCCGCTGCACTGTCTGAGGCTGCACATTGTTGTATTCAAGCTTGCACTCGCACTCATTCGTCCTCTTCGTGCCTCCTCTCAGATGCGAAGTCGAGCCCAACTTTGAAGATGGGGAAAGGAGAGGGCGCCAAGCGCGGAGTCAAAATGACGCTGCATGATTGTGTCCCCTGACCATGCCACTATTCTATTTTCCGGACGACCATGACCATGACCCCCCTCCCGGTCAAGCCCTCGCCCCTTCCACGTTAACTTGCTGGCATTCCACAATATCCACCTCTAAATGTTCACCCTCTTCTTACTACCCTTACCTCCTCCATCACAGAGTTCACCAAGGTACCCTCATCTCTTTCCTCACCCTTCCGTCCTACCATCGCCATCCTGCTCAAGTCGGTCTCATTTAGACAGTCTGCTTCGCGTCTTCCCAGGACTCTCTTTCCTTGACCTCTTCGACCGGCCACCATGCCTGCCAAGACGCAGAATCGCGTCTTCCAGCCAGCCGCCGCCCTGCCTGCGGGAGCCGCGGCCGGGATTCAACGCCAGAGCGCCTCGTTGTATACCATCCAGTGTCACGTGGAGATGCTGGACACCCCGACCGTGCAGAACGCGGGGATGCAGCTCACATTCTTCGACAACAAGTCCTTCAAGGACGGCGCCCCGTCGCAGCGCCACGGCATGAGCACCCTCGCGAATCGCACCATGTCGACGTTGAACTTGCCGGACCCGCCGCGCGCTGTGGAACGCTCCGACCTGCAGATGCGGCCGCCCCTGGCTGCCAACAACCCCACGCAGGGAAAATCGTGGGCATTCGTCGTCGCCGCCGTGGGCACGTCCGCGACGTCCGCCAAGTCCGCCGTCTCGCACGTCGCGCACTTAGGGGAGCAACTCATCCGCAAGGCGTTCTTCGAGGCCAACTTCACGGTGCCGCCCATGGAAAACAAAGCCCAGTGGACAGTGCGCGCTGAGCCGCTGGCGTCCCGCCTGGCGCTCACGCGCGAGGGCACGCAGAACAACGGCCAGCCTTACGTCATCCGCGAGCTCCTGAACTTCAACATATCCGTCTGCTCCAACGTGCCGCCCGCAGCGGCGAAAATCTTCCAAAACGTGCAGCTGACCTACCCCACGATCATCTCCTACGCCGTCAGCAATCCAGCCGTCGGTCTGTCTGCGACGCCGCCCCCTGCGCCCAGCGCCAGCTCGGGAGGCGCGACGGCGGCTATGAAGCGCCCGGCAGCGTCTTCCGCGGGCCCGCCGCGCAAGCGCCCCGCCCGCAATGCCTGAGACACTTGCCACAGCCGCGGAGTAGCATCGCTCTCTCCTGCCTGCGTGTGCAGGGTATATGTTTAAAATAACTCCGGCTGCCTGCGCCGAAAAAGCATCATCCCCCATCGTCGCATGCCGACGCCGCCCGCGCCGTCGTCGTCCCTCTCCAAAGGCCGCGGCAGCATGACCGCGCGGCCCCCTGCGGTCGTGGCCGCGCCCATGCTTCTTTGAGCGCGTTGGTTCGAGGGAAACAGGAGGCTGTTTTGAAATCAGCTCCCCCGCACCTGCCGCCCAATACAAAGTATCCCCCCATCGTCGCACGCCGACATCGCTCACGTCGCCGCTGTTCCCAAAAAGACAGTCACGGGGGCATGACCGCGACCCCCCTCGCGGTCACAACCGCGCCGCAGTTTTTGTCAGCCCGTTTTCATTTGCCCGACAAGGAAGCGAGGAGGGCCGCCGTATCTCAACTCGAGTTCCTCCGGTCTCACTCCGACCCGCACCCGCTGACGCAGGCCCTCGCTTCCCCGCCGCCGCAGTCATTTGCCAGTCGAAAACGCTTCGGATAGCCCCATGCCCGCTCGGCAACGTGAGTTCTTATGTTCCGCATGCGGCCGCATGCGCAGCCGCGACATGTTCACCGACACCCAGCGCAACAAAAAGGACAAGCGTTGCAAGGATTGCCCAGCTCATGTGGCCCAACGCACTCCCGTCCTCACGTGCACTGCATGCCTGTCAAACAGACCTCGAGCGGACTTCGCCCTGAACCAGCGAAAGAGAAAGAAACGAGGCGGCGTGCATACCTGTGGGTGCGCCGCCCATGCTCCTCGACGCAGTGGGGATGCCCGTGCTGTCCGCGAGGCGGCGTGCAGTACCTGCGGCCAAGTCCTACCCTGGGCCGCGTTCCCGGTCGACCACCGCCACGCCAACAACCCGGTGTGCGAGAACTGCTCCCCCACCGCCATGCGCGCGGGCCGGCCTGCAACGCTGACGTTCCACTTGGGCTCGCTGAGCTCGCCGTGCCCCCACTGCGGGGCGCTTCTCTTCCCCTGCGAGACCGACGCGTTCTGTTGTAACGGAGGCGCGTACATTGTCGATTTCGACGACTTTTTCAAGGCCCCTGACAAGCCGCTCCTGGACATTTACGCTTCCACTTGGCCGCTGACCGACAAGGGCGGCTGCTCCCTGCACGACGCGAAGACGAACGCCCCCGCGCTCGCCGGTTTTACAGCGGCGTCCCGCAAGTACAACGCCCTCTTCGCCCTCGCACAACACGAAATCCAGTCAAGCACCGCGGAGAAGGAGCTCCGTTTTGGCGACGCTCGGAAGCCGTCGAATATCCGCATTCACGGGACCATGTACAGACGCGTGTTCACCTGTACCGACCAGGTCCCGCTCAGGTACCTCGTCATCGACCCTCGGGAGCGCCTCGCAGCGGCTGCCCAACGCGGCCTGCCACGTCACATGGTCCAGCGACTCGAACGCCTCATCGTCCCCCGCAACGAGCACATGGCACTCATTCGCCGACTCTCGGAGAAGTCTTCCGCGACACCCAACGCGGACATTGTCCTCGAGTGGCGCGAAGGCGTGGACGAGGTAGCAGGAATTGTCGACTTCCACCACGACCCCAACAAGAAGCCCCGAGCCGTCGTGTTCCATTTGAAAGCCGCCGAAAAGCCCACGTACCTGCATCCCCTGAGCCCGTTGTACGAGCCTTTGAGCTACCCGCTGTGGTACCCGTTCGGAGGCCGGGGTTGGAGCGTCGACGTCCTCAGCACCACGGGCCGCAAGGTGACGCAAATGTGGTGGTATCGCCAACAAGTCTTGCGCCTCTCCCACATGCACATGTGCGGCCGATTGCTCAACGATTGGCTCATCAACATGTACTGTCGCATGGAGGACGAGCGCTTCGCCAACCTGCGCGCCCAACAGAACAAGATGATGGCCCAGAGGCACGCCCTCTGCGAGGTAGCTGCGAACGCGGACGCCACGAGTGCCGGTCTGGGCAAGCGCTTCTACCTCCCTTCCAGCGTCCCGGGCTCCCCCCGGCACCTCCGACGCCTGCGGACGGACGCGCTCGAGCTCGCGCGACGCCGAGGGCCCCCGACCTTCTTCATCACCCTCACGTGCAACCCCTACTGGCCCGAGATCGCGGGGACATTGCGAGCGGGGCAGACCGCGGCAGATCGCCCAGATATCGTCGTCCGCGTGTTCCATGCCCGCTTGCAGAAGATCGTCGCATATCCATTAGCCTGCGGCCATCCCGCCGCACCGCCGCTTTGGCCGCTCCGACGAACCATGACCTTCACCCCCCTGGGACCATAACCATGACCATGACCACGACGCGTCGTCCCTGTCCCGAGGCCGCGACGGCATGACCGCGAGGCCCCCCGCGGTCATGGCCGCGCCCCTGCTTCTTCGAACGCGTTGGTTCGAAGGAAAAAGGAAGCTTTCTCTGAAATCGGCTTTCCCGAACCTGCCGTCCAAGCGAAGACATTCCCCCGTCGTCGCGCACACACATCACTCACGATGCCGCTGTTCCAATGAAGACGGCCACGGCGGCATGACCGCGATCCCCCTCGCGGTCACAGCCGCGCCGCTCCTTCTGTGAGACAGTTTTGATTTGCACGACGGGGCGACCCCATGCTACGCTAACGCGGCAGTGGCGGATTTGAAACGAGATTTTGCCGGGGACCGCCGGTATTTGGTGAAAGTCATCGAATACCAGCTGCGCGGCCTCCCGCACGCGCACATCGTCCTCGCAGTGACCAACCCGCCCGTCACCCCCGCGGAGGTGGACAGGTTCATTTCCTGCGAGCTGCCGGATGAAGCGGGGGCGTTACGCGACCTCGTGCTGCAACACATGATTCATTCTTGCAATCATTCTTGCCGCCCCCAGGATCCGCTCCAGGACTGCATCAAAGGCTGCCCGTGGCCTTTCCAAGCCGAAACCGAATTCGACCTCCGCGGCTATCCTCGCCATCGACGGCGCTCGTGCGGAGGACAATGCCCGAACTGTCAGGGGCGGGCGCCGCCCTACGGCAAACGCCCAATCTGCGTGAATCGCCTCATTGTCGAGTACAACGGCGAGATTCTGCGATTGTGGGAGGGCCACGCGAACGTCAAGTTCGCCGGCAGCGTGGAGCTCTTTGAGTACCTCTACAAATACCTCTTCAAAGGCCCGACCAAGACCAGTTACGACGTCACGATGGACCCCGAGGTTCACGACGAACTCCGGGCGTGGCTCACCGGGCGCTACCTTTGCGCCACGGAAGCCGCCTGGCGCATGTTCGGCTACAACACGTACGACAGGTGGCCGCACGTCGTTTGCCTCCCGGTCCACGTGGACGGCCAAGACTGGGTTCTGTTCGAAGAAGGCAAGGAGGCCGAGGCACTCCAGGGACGCACATCCCCTCTGCAGCGGTATTTCCACCGCCCTGCGTCGAGCCGCTTCTCCGCGCTCAAGTACAACGAGTACTACGAGCAGTGCATGATTGCCCCCGCTTGCCCCGTCCGCCTGCGCGGCAATTTTCCCGAGCTCTTCCCGGAGGCCGCCCCGGCGGCCGACGCGGCGTGGATTGACGCGGCGCCGCAAGGTCAGCGCCATTTCGTATATCCACGCCAACGAGGTGAAGCCCCCATCTGCAGACTCGAGATGAAGTTCCCGCGACAGAAGGAAGTCTTTTACCTGAGGCATATGCTGTTGAACTTCCCAAAGAAGGACTTCCGTGACTGCCGCACTCACCATGGACGCGAACATGCCACCTACGAGGAGGCCCTGCACGCCACTGGCCTGTTCGCCACCAACACGGAGGCCCACGAGGTCCTCGACGAACTCATTCAGCTCAGGTACACAGCCAGCCAGTTGCGCTTCGCATTCCTCGTGCTTCTCGAGCAGGACGCAGCGCCGGTGGAGCTTTTCGCCAAGTACGAACGACCGCTGATGAAAGACTTCTTGGACAGAGGCCTTTCTCCGCAACGCGCGCGGGGACACCTCGTCCGCTTGCTCAAGGCCACCTGGTTGGAGAACGGCAATCTCGAATCCACTTGGAAGCTCTCGGACCCAGATGACGACAACCACTCGCCAGCGCCCCTTGCTCCGCGCCTGGACTCCCCGTTGAGCGACCTGCAGGCCAAGGTGTCGAAGTGCTCTTCACAGCGCGCCGTCGCTGCTGACGTCCTTCGCCGCTGGCGCGACGCCGAGGAAGCATTCATTTTCTGCGAAGGCAAGGCCGGCACTGGAAAGTCCACCCTGGCGCAGTACATCACAGCGACAGTAGAGGCCGCGGGCGACGTGGTAATCAACGTTGCCAGCACAGGACACGCGGCTTTGCAGCTCCCTCATGGGGCCACTGCGCACTCCGTCTTTGCCATCCCTGTGGACGATGCGCCGGAGCTGTTCAGCAACCTCAGTGTCCGTTCTGCAGCAGCTCTACACCTCGCCCGCGCCCCGATCATCCAGTGGGACGAGTGGCCGTGCATTCGCAAGGCAGCCTGGGAGTCCGTCCTCAGCTTGCTGGACGCGCTGAAAGCCCAGCATCCACGAGAGTACCGGCCCAAAGTCTTCATATGCTACGGGGACTTCCGCCAAATCCCTCCCGTCATCCCGAAGGCCAGCCGCCACGTCATTGTCCAGAACACCGTCCAGACCTCCGCGTCGTGGTCCAAGTTCACCCGATTCCGCCTCTCCCGCGTCTGGAGACAGGCTGAGGACGTTTCCTTCTCCCAGTGGATAGACAGCATCGGCGACGGCACGCTACCCACGCAGAGCAGCAACGCTGGTGACTTAGGATTCGTGCCCATGCGCAACATCGCCACCGTGCCAGACGAGGCAGCGGCCGTCCGACATGCATTTCCCCACGTCAACGACCCGCACCACTGCGCCAACTCCAAGATCCTCGCCGCCGTGAACACGCTCGTGGACGCGCACAACGAGCGCATTCTCTGCGTCTTGGAACGCACCTACCTTTGCGCTTCCTACCACCTGCTCAGCGCCGACACGTTGGACATCGATTCGACGGGCCTCATCGAGCCGCACCTCGCAGCGGAGTTTCTCACGCTCCAGAACGCCCCAGGCGCACCGCCCCATGACTTGCACATTGTGGTCGGCGGCCTCTTCGAGCTCATGCGGAATTTCAACCCTGTGGAGCGGCTGATGAACCACGTGCCGGTCATCGTGAAAGCAGTCCACCACCACCACATCCTTATAGAAACCTTGGACGGCCGAGAGTACCCTTTACCTCGCATCGTGTTCCGCTGGCAGATTGCCAACGGCACGTCCACCATGGCCCGTCGACAATATCCTTTGCGGGCTGCGTACGCGTCTACCTTCAATGGAGGGCAAGGTCGCACGCTCGCGCGCGCGTGCCTGGACGTGCGCCGAAGCCCTTTTGCGCATGGGCATCTCTATGTCGGCGTCAGTCGAGTCAAGAACAGCGACGACATGCGCGTGCTGCCCGATTGTGAGAATTTGGACAAGAACGGCAACGCCTTAGTGCGCAACGTCGTCTGGCCCGAACTGCTTTTGCGATCGGACCCGCCCCGTCCGAAGCCTCATGGACTAACGCCGCGCAAGCGACCTGCCTCCTGCCGATGCTGATCGCAGACAAAATACGTGCACATCCCTTCTCGAAGGATCCGTCGCCGCCCCGTCTCCCGGTTGTGACCTTCACCCCCCTCCCGGTCATTGGCGTCGACCCCTCGTCGTAACGACCCCTGGCGCCCCGCAACATCGACATCGACCTCCTCCTGGTCCTCGTCATCATCGTCGTCGTCCCCAAACGAACTCATGTATACTTCCGTTAACCCCGCTGACCGTCATGGCGTGACTACTTCACCGCCATGACCGCGACCCCCCTCGTGGTCATCGTCTCCTGTCATCTCTCATTCCTGAACTCTGCCCTCGTCGCGACGAGTCGCATCTTCTGTCATTTTCTGGAATGCTTGAGCCCCCCCCCCCCGAGAAAATGACCGCGACCCCTCTCATGGTCAGGACGTGCTTGCTGCTGTACCTCAGTCACCCACTCTTCGGTTGTTCCTGGGCGCAGGACCAAGATTGAGGCGAAGCGAAGCGAGCCCTCAAATCTTGTATATATATATACACACCTATACGACCACCCTTCGGGTGATAAGGAGGTTGTGGGGGGGGGGGAGGAGAGGGAGGGAACCAACACCTGACTCAATCGATCTCACTATCGATCTCACTAACGGGACACCACGGGACACCACGGGACATGTGTCGATCTCACTATCGATTTCACTATCGATCTCACTCTACGGGACACCACGGGACACCACGGGCCACCACGGGACACCACGGGACACCGCGGGACACCTCTCGATCTCACTATCGGTCTCACTATCGATTTCACTATCGATCTCACTCTACGGGACACCACGGGACACCACGGGCCACCACGGGACACCACGGGACACCGCGGGACACCTCTCGATCTCACTATCGGTCTCACTATCGATCTCACTATCGATCTCACTCAGCGGGACACCACGGGACACCACGGGACACTTTGGGGCACCACATCGATCTCACTATCGATCTCACTATCGATCTCACGATCGATCTCACTCAACGGGACACCATGGGACACCACGGGACACCACGGGACACCACGGGACACCGGCGGGACACCGCGGGGCACCTGCCGCCGGAGGAGTTACATTTGGTCCGGCCGCGGCCCAGCCACAGGAGGATTTTGGGACACCCGCGGGACACCGGTGGGACACAGCGGGGCCCCGGCCGCAAGAGGAGTTACATTTGGTCCGGCCGCGGCCCAGTCACAGGAGGATTTCTTCTCGCCCGCCCACGCAGCTTCGCCTCGCCCGCACGCGCGCACGGCACGCACGACACGAACCCGAAACCGAAATCGATTTCCCGGTAGGGGGGGTCTCCGTTTCACGTCGGACTCACCCCCCAACCTCCGATGTATGTACAGGTGTGTATATATATGTACACCGATGTAGCTAAATAGAGATATGGGGACGAACTGATGCACACAATATGTACAGAGCTGTGTGTATAGGATGCATATACAATTTCAGCATCACACGTGTAGGTATATATGTATGCATGTGTACATCTATCTATATTTAGTCCTATGCATACATGCAGAGATAAAGAGAGGCATACGACATAGCTATATATCAAAAGAGGGAGGGAGATAATAATATATACCGCATAGACCACCCTTCGGGTGATAAGGAGGTGAGGGGGGGGGGGAGGGACCAACGTCGCACTCGATTGATCTCACCATCGAACTCACTACCGATCTCACAATCGATCTCACTCGATAGATCTCACAATCGATCTGACTATCGATCTCACAATCAATCTCACAATCGATCCCACAATCGATCTCACATTCGGTCTCGCTATTGATCTCACAATCGATATCACAATCGATCTCGCATTCGATCTGACTATCGATCTCACTATCAAACTCACTATCGATCTCATTATCGATTTCACATTCGGTCTCACTATCGATCTCACTATCGATATCACAATCGATCTCACAATCGATCTCGCATTCGGTATCACTATCGATCTCACTATCGAACGCACTTTCGATATCATTATCGATCTCACATTCGGTCTCACTATCGATCTCACTATCGATATCACTACCGATCTCACAATCGATCTCACATTCGGTCTCATCATCGATCTCACTATCGAACTCACTATCGATCTCATTATCGATCTCAATCGATCGATCTCACAATCGATCTGACTATCGATCTCACAATCGATCGCACAATAGATCCCACAATCGATCTCACATTCGGTCTCACTATTTGTCTCACTATCGATATCACCATCGATATCACAAACGATCTCCCATTCTGTCTCACAATCGATCTCACTACCGATACCACTATCGATCTCACTATCGATTTCACAACCGATCTCACAATCGATCTGACATTCGGTTTCACGTTCGATCTCACAACCGATATCACTATCGATCTCACTATCGATCTCACATTCGACCTCACTATCGATCTCACAATCGATCCGCATCACCATCATCAGCATCATCGGGACAACATCATCACCATCATCAATCTTCATCATCACATCGATCATCATCACCAGCACCATCTCTCATCAAACATCATCATCATCGGGAAACCCGGGACGGGAACGCTGCCACTGGTAGCGGGACACCGCGCGCCACCGGCCGCCCGGTGGAGAATCATTTGGTCCGGCCGCGCCTCAGCCACAGAGGACACCACCGGGACACCGGCGGGACACCGCGCGCCACCGGCCGCCCGGTGGAGAATCATTTGGTCCGGCCGCGCCTCAGCCACAGGAGACTTTCCTCTCGCCCGCCCACGCAGCTTCGCCTCGCCCGCACGCACGGCACACACGAACACGAAACCGAAATCGATTTCCCGGTAGGGGGCTCTCCGTTCCACTTCGATCTCTCCCCCCAACCTCCGATATACACATATGTATAGTTATATGTGCGTGTATATTTCTACACTATGAAACAGAAGATGTCTGCGCACACATCTGTACACACATCTATATATATATATATATATATACAAGTGGCACGTGTGTGCCCAGGCTCATACAACAAGCTGAAGGGGCGTTTGAAGCAGGAGTGACATGCAACAGCGAAGTCGCACTCGAGCGCAAGTGGGGTTGCCACACCTTGCGATGTGTGTACCAGGGCCCCCCAGGAAGCCTCAGGAGGCCCGACTTGGATACCAGAAGAGGCTCCAGGAGGCCCCAGGATTGTGAGTGTTGTGTGTGTGTGTGTGTGTGTGTGTGTGTGTGCGTTATGTTTGTCTAGCGTGTGATGTGTTGGGCGTGATTTGTGTCTCTGTGTGTGCATGTAGTTCTGAAGCCCCAGGAGGCCCCAGGAGGCCCCAGGCGGCCTCAGCAGGCCCAGGAGAACTCCAGGAGGCTCCGAGGCGGGGTCTGGGGTACCAGAAGGTGCAGAAAGCCCCAGGAGGCCCCAGGAGGTTCCAGGAGGCCCCCAGGAGGCTCCGAGGAGGGGTCTGGGGCTCGATTTTGGGAGGATGTCTCAGGCGAAACCGCCATTCTCTGAGAATCGGGGTTACAATTATTGAAATTACCATGTGTTTTTGAAGGTTTTATGTTAAACTGTTGAAATTCCCATGTGTTTTTGGACCCTGACGTCACGATCTGCGTGAGGGGTGCCACCGATTTTCAGAATTTCGAGGATGTCCCGAGCGAAACGGCCAGAAAAATCGCGAACGACGTGCGCATTAATCGCCTCTGAGCTCTACTCCCTCGCAGAGGTGCGTATGAGAATATATATAGGGAGAGGGGGAGAGAGAGAGAGAGAGAGAGAGAGATGCAGAGAGACAAAGGTAAGAGAGAGAGAGAGAGAGAGAGTTACTGTTTCCGAGACCCACTGTGTATGAGGTTTCGCGAGCCCACTGCAGAGCACTCCAAAAGAGTGGCGGCCAGCCTGGATGCTATGAGCGCCGCTTGGGCACCCAGGCTACTCCGAACAGGCTCGGGCATGAACGACGACGGCACGGACAGTTGGGGAGAGGAAGATGAGGACTCGAGGAGCTCTTAACTCTTAAGGGTGGGTTGAAAGAGAGAGAGAGAGAGAGAGTCCCATCCTAAGGATCTCTTCCAAAGGCGCGCCCGACAGGGTGGCTGGCTAGGTGCGGGGAGGTGTGGTGAGGTGAGGTGCGGGAGGTCGGGGGTACAAGAGAAGAAAGGGGAGTAGAGCACAGCCTTCGTGGCGGAGCGGAACAGGCACAGCTACATCGGCTTGTTCAAGCCGCGCCTGACCCGCCTGTGGTGTCAACGTTGAGGTACAGCTCACCCGTCTACTGGCACAGGACGGGGGTCAAGGGGCCGAGTGGTGCCTCCCTGCCTACCACCAGGGGTACAGCCCATGGCGCGTGACAAGGGTGATCCCAAGAGGCCTCGACCACAAGACAGGCACGGTGGCTCAGGTGCGGGGTCCCCCCGCTTTTTTATTGTTTTTTTTGTGGTTTCCACCCGCAGGGAGGGGGAAGGAGGAGGACGAGGATGGAGGGTCAAATGTGGTTGTAAGGAAGGGGGAGGGAGGTGAGGAGAAATCCGTAGGCTGCAAAATCAGCCCTCCTCTGAAGCCAGCCTGATTTCCAAAGACGGACAGTCGGCATCGGGAAGGAGGACGTCACGTTCGCGGGGCCTACGGGGCCTCTGGAGGTACCTCTGGGGGTCCACGCCTGTGGTACGACGGATGAAACTGCGACTCCTACTAGGCCTGATACACATGACTGCACCACTGCCGCCTCACTATTTGAGAACACAGAGAAGGGGAGCTCCAAGGTGTTGACCACGTACTGGATGCCTTTCGCCTCTCGAACGTGGCTCCATTTGAGTAGCCAGTATGCTTTCAGCACCTCGATGTGGCGGTAGCTGGAGGATGGCAACCGCATGTTGATAGTGACTCCCAAAGTCATGCCAATGATGAAAAGATCAACACATAACCACGGAATGTATGTAAAGAGATCCACACTTCATCAGAACCCTCTGGCACACGATGGTAGGCATCATCAGGTGGTTGCAAGTCTTGTTGGTGTTCTCAGCCGATACGCCCGAGGACCACATCAATCAATGAACTCACATTGTCTTTATGGCTCGATGGGATTTGTTTGCGCGGCAAGTGGCTCCGCAGTACCTTGTTAGCGTTGGCGGTGGCCACCTTGTCGTCCTTAAGCGCCTTCACGAGAACGCCCTCGACCACGTTCCTCTCACCGGTGGCGGGGAGCTTGGTCTTCGTGCCGACCACCGCCTGAAGCCACCCAAGCTCAGCACGTGTGAACTCCTTCTTCTCGTCGTTCTTGGGCGGGGTCGGGCTCTCTGCTCGTGGTGTCAGCGGGCATTCACGCGGGCCTAGCTGCTTCTTGAGCTCGTCCGTCTGCGCCGTAAACGCACTGCGTAAGGCAGCCGCCACATACTCGCCCTGCTTGCGAAGCTCTGTCTCCTTCTGGCGGCACTTGAGGTCGTGCTGGTAGGCAGCATACTCCTTGTCCACCGCGGCCAAGGATTTGCGGAGCTCCTCGATCGCCTTCTCGGAAGGGCGGTCGCTGTGGCTTCGCTGCTGGCGGTCACGCGAGCCTGGGCGGCGGCTCGTATCACGTGACCGACGCTCACGGGACCGAGGGTAGTCGGAGCTGTCGTCTCGGCGTCGGTCCTTACGATCTCGAGAGTCATAGTGGCGGTCACGGTCTCGATCGCGGTCCCCACGACTGTCCCTGTAGCGGTCACGATCTCGGTTGCGATCATGCCTGTCATCCTTGTAGCGGTCGTCCTTGTCCTTGTCCTTGTCGTACTTGTCGTACTTGCCGCGGTCGTAGCCACGGTCGTAGTTCCAGGAACCTCCATGCCAACCACGCCGTCCCCCGCTGCTCATGGCTGTCGTACTGGTGTGTCGGAAGTGGTGGCGCCAGACTCGCAGGACCGCTCGAACCCTTTGAGCAGAGACACTCCACGGTGTAGCATGAGCAGCAGCAGTGATGAGGTCGAAGGGGTAGTGGAGGAGGATCAGCTCGAGGACCAACTCTAGGGCCCACGCGGTTGTGGCCCCAATCGTTAACGACAGGAATTGGGCCCTTGCATATCTGGATGTGAACAACGAGACCAACATGCCAAACTTTCTGGGCGGTAGCCCTGGCCACTCGATGATATTGGACTTGGCCCGCTTCTCCTCCAAGCCCTGCAGCCACGGCCGATTGGGGTTCTTGGGGAGTACGAGGACCTGGCCCTGGACCGCGTGGAGCTCTAAGTCAACCCAGATGCAGGGCTCCTCGGGGCCATCTAGAGGCGATGCGGGGCTGAGCCTGATGGGGTAGACCTGGCATAGGTAGTTGTGCGTACACTGTCGGCAGTAGTGAGTACTCATTCCCAGGATGTCATCTACATATCTACGTTGTCCTACTGGTAGTTCATGGAGCCCAGGGGGAAGACGAAACCCAGCAGAGCCCAGCCGAGGTAAATCAAGACGAGCCTTGTATTCATACCAACACATGAGTACCGAAAGGGCAACACCTGAAAGCACGCCTCCTATCGGGAGTCCTCGCATTTCGTACATAATACCGCCCAACGACACCAGGGAGATCCAGGAGAAAGCAATCAGCGCCCGATGAATATCTGTTACCGAAATCTTAAACCAACCTGGTGGGGTTGACCCTGTCCAAGGACGTGTTCGAGGTGTGCGGGATTGACTAACCAACGTTGAAGCAACTCCAAGGGTGTCAACAATCGTGCCTGCGACTTCTGTCCAAGCCTGGGAAATTGTACCAGAGTCGCACTGTTCAAAGGCCTGGTCCGCATCTACAACCACAATCGTTAGGTTTCTCATGGCGGATCCACAGCACGCGCATGATGAGGAGATCTCTGGAGGGAGGGACTTCCTAAGTGACCTGACCTCGTCAGCTGCGTGGTTAAGGTTGAAAACTTCACAGCTCAATCCCGATCGATGTAGGAGATCTCGGACGGCCCTACCTATTATCTGGAAGCCTCTGGAGCCTGGTGCCTCTGAACAATTTATGACCCTTCTCATGCAACTGTGGAGCGGCTTCTGGCAAATCTCCTGGCCCGAGGGGGTGAAGCATTTTCCTTTTACTGTCGGGAAAACGTACGGTGGGCGAGTCGTTGCCGTCGGCGGCGGCATGTAGCGGCGCGTGCTCAGCCATGGGGGCAGTGCCGCTACTGCACGGCCCCACATCCACACTGCAGCGTCTCGGGGAGAAATATCCAATCGTAGTTTCCAGTCTGGGTCTGCCATGGCCAGCTGGTGGAGGTACCTGACCATGTCACACCCGTCGCAGGCCCAGACCTTGTCGCATTCCTTGTCATCTGAGATAATGACGCACTCATCGTTGTCATCTATGGCCTGCTGCATAGTGGTCTCCATCTGCACCCGCACGTCGGGCGGTGCTGGTGGAGTTATCCAACGTCGGGAAACCCATTGACGAAGATGTCGAAGCCCACGTCGAAGGACTTGGGGTGGTAGTCGTGCTCGCTGAGCCCATTCATGAAGAGCAGCCGATGCCTCACGGATGGCACGCCTCGGCTTCGGCCAAACAGGAAGCCTCCACGGCCCCGCAAGCCGGCCTAATCTCCAAGGTGCCGACGGCGACCCTTCCGGCATATTTGGTAAGGCATCTGTCTCAAAGGTAGCGCAAAACCTTCTGGCCGACACGTGATCTTTCCAACACCGCTGCTTCTGGAAGACCGCACGTGGTGGCCGAGCATATATTTCCCTTGTCGGCGCATACCTCATTGATTTTCCCATCTGTTGAATAGCTGAAGCTACCCACTGTCGATATTGTTTATCTTGAAATTCAGCAGGAAGTCGTAGAGCTGGACGTCTCGCACATGGTAGGCGTAGGCGCCGAAGGTGTAGGTCCAGGTGGTGGGACGCCGTCCGTTGCCGATGAAATGATCTCAAGAAAAGGTCCGCCATGGAGGCTGCTCGGTACAGGTGGAAGCCGATCTCATTCCTGGTCATGTACTGCATCAGGGGAAGCTCTTGCCACTTAGCAGCTAGGAACGCTAAGAGCAGGCCAACGCGTCTGTCGTCGAACAGCCACAGCGGGCCTTGCTGGCCTGTGAGGATGTGTTCCTCAGCTTGCTGAAGGCGGTACAGCGTTGCGAAGGGCGCAGCTTCGGAGAGGGCACCTGGGTACTTTGTCTCGAAAGATGTCCCGCTGACGGTCGTCGGCACAGTAGGTCCGTCCGAGTCAGGCATCGTAGAAGTCCAAGTAGGCGCAGTCGTCCGTGTACTGGGTCCTCGTCTCCACGAAGGCGGTCTCCGACGCTGGTTCCTTCGTGTGCGCTTCATCGCATGTAGATCACCTTGG
>CAUYUJ010017067.1:10000-107500 GCA_963575745.1 Prorocentrum cordatum | reverse complement strand
GGAGGGGCGGTGGGTACAGCCAAGACGCCGAAATGAGGATCGCTTCAGGTCCAGGAGGGGCTCCAGGTTTCGCGCCGTCGTTCCTTGGATCCAGGAGGCTGGGGAACCTGCTAGTGGCTGAGGCTCGCCCTGGAGGAGGATGAGGAGGAGGAGGAGGACGAGGAGGAGGAGGAGGAGGAGGAGGAGGAGGAGGAGGAGGAGGAGCGAGGAGGAGGAGGAGCGAGGCAGGAGCGCGGAGGAGCGAGGAGGAGCGAGGAGGAGCGAAGAGAGGCGAGGAAGCGGCGAGGAGGAGGAGGAGGAGCGAGGAGGAGGAGGAGGACAGGAGGAGGAGGAGGAGGAGGAGGAGAGGAGGAGGAGGAGGAGGAGGCTGGGGGGTGGAGGAGGAGGAGGAGGAGTTATGAGGAGGAGGAGGAGGAGGAGGAGGAGGAGGAGGCGGAGACGGAGGCGGAGGCCGAGATCGAGGCCGAGAAGGAGGAGGAGGAGGCGGAGGCGGCGGAGGAGGAGGAGGAGGAGGAGGAGGACCAGTGTAAACCCAAGAGCCATCAACGATTTTAGAATACACCCTCCCACCGAGCTCCCTCTTTATAGGCCCCTACAACGGTTCATTTCCATTGGGGATCTGCTTCGTTGGAAGACAACCGTTTGAAGACCCGGAAGCATGCCAAAACATGGTTCTCGGGATTCCAACGCCACGGATCAACCTGATTGTTGCGTCTTGACGATCTTGGACCGTGCCAGAATGTCATCAATTTCTGGCACGTTGACCTTGGGAATCCGTGAAACTCTTGCAAGTGTTTAAAACGAATGTGCGCGGCGCTAAGGCGAGAGCCACATATTGAAAAAGAACCGCTCTCAATCCTTGAAACTCTTGCAAATGTTTAATGCGAATATGCGCGGCGCTAAGGCGAGAGCCACAGTTTGTAAACGACCCGCCCTCAATCCGTGAACCTTTTGTTTTTTCCCAACCATCCTGTGGTGTGAGCGCCCCGCGTCCTCACTCCTCTCCTACTCCCTCACCGTCCTCCCTCCTCCTCCCCCTCCCCCCTCCTCCTTCCTCCTTGCGTTTCGCCCACCCAGTACAGCGTTTCGTGGCCCCATTGGGAGCTCCACCGAAGGCGCCAGTGCCACCGCCCGCATGCGTCACCCACAGCGTCACCCACACCCATTCCGGCACACCCCTCACATGCTTCGTGGCCCCATAGGGAGCTCCACCGAAGGCCCCAGGGCCACCGCCCGCATGCGTCACCCACACCCATTTCGGCACACCTCTCACGCGTTTCGTGGCCCCACTGGGAGCTCCACCGAAGGCGCCAGTGCCACCGCCCGCATGCGTCACCCACGCCCATGTCGTCACACCCCTCACATGTTTTGTGGCACCATAGGGACCTGCACCGAAGGCCCCAGTGCCACCGCCCGCATGCGTCACCCACACCAATTTCGGCACACCCCTCACACGCTTCGTGGCCCCACTGGGAGCTCCACCGAAGGCGCCAGTGCCACCGCCCGCATGCGTCACCCACGAACGTTTCGGCACACCCCTCACGCGTTTCGTGGCCCCATAGGGAGCTCCACCGAAGGCCCCAGTGCCACCGCCCGCATGCGTCACCCACGCCCATTTCGGCTTTCGTCACACCCTCACGCGTTTCGTTTGGCCCATAAGGAGCTCCACCGAAGGCGCCAGTGCCCACCGCCCGCATGCGTCACCCAGCACATTTCGGCAACACCCCTCACTCGTTTCGTCGGCCCATATGAGAGCTTTACGAAGGCCCAGTACCACCAGCGGTGCATGCGCCATCACCCACACCCAGTCGGCACACCCTCACATCGGCACACCCCTCACACGTTTCGTGGCCCCATAGGGACCTCCATCGAAGGCCCCAATGCCACCGCCCGCATGCGTCACCCACACCTATTTTGGCACACCCCTCACACGTTTCGTGGCCCCATAGGGACCTGCACCGAAGGCACCAGGTGCCACCGCCCGCATGCGTCACCCACGAACGTTTCGGCACACCCCTCACGCGTTTCATGGCCCCATAGGGAGCTCCACCGAAGGCGCCAGTGCCACCGCCCGCATGCGTCACCCACGCCCATTTCGCCACACCCCTCACACGTTTCGTGGCCCCATAGGTAGGGAGCTCTACCGAAGGCCCCAGTGCCACCGCCCCCATGCGTCACCCACGCACGTTTCGGCACATCCCTCACGCGTTTCGTGGCCCCACAGGGAGCTCCACCGAAGGCGCCGGTGGCTGCGTTCGCATGCGCCCACCATGTCGGCACGGCCCCTGTGGCTGCGTTCGCATGCGCCCACCACACCTATTTCGGCACACCCCTCACGCGTTTCGTGGCCCCACTGGGAGCTCCACCGAAGGCCCCAGTGCCACCGCCCGCATGCGTCGTCCCTCACGCACGATTCGGCACACCCCTTACGCGTTTCGTGGCCCCACACGGAGCTCCACCGAAGGCGCCAGTGGCTGCGTTCGCATGCGCCCACCGCACCCATGTCGGCACGGCCCCAGTGGCTGCGTTCGCATGCGCCCACCGCGCCATTTCGGCACACCTCTCACGCGTTTCGTGGCCCCATAGGGAATTCCACCGACGGCCCAAGTGGCTGCTGTCGCATGTGCCCACCGGACAAATTATGGCACGCCCGTCCACGTTTCGTGGCCCTATGAGGAGCTCCTCCGAATGCGGTGCATACAACGACGGTGCTCACAACTGCATATGGTTGGGTCCTTCGCCAGGCTAATTCAAACGAATGTGCACCGCGCGAAGGCGAGAGCGACATTTTCAAAACGACCCGCCCTCCATCTGTGAAACAGTTGCCTCATTTTAGTTAAGCTTCAGAGTCATAAACGGTGATGAAGTCTCAGGCGAAACGCCTGGCCCGCCCTAAAAACTGGCCTCGGGGTGCGACAGGGAGAAGTTATGTGTAAGGAAAAGGAATAGAGGAGGAGGAGGAGGAGGAGGAGGAGGAGGAGGAGGAGGAGGAGGAGGAGGAGGAGGAGGAGGAGGAGGAACTCTGCATGAGCGGCAACAGAAGTCGCACCCCGAAGAGAGCACTTAGGCAAATGAGTGCGACTGAACGGGACAAGGGCAAGTCGGCTGGCCCACTCGCGGCCGCCTTCCTTGAGGCGGTGTGCCGCTCCGGTATTGCTGCGAAGAATCGAAACCCTCGCCTCTGGAGACCACACAGGGCCTGATTCAGCGGACCCCGCTGCGCCGACCCTGATCCTGCGGTCCGGCTACGCGGACCCAGGAGGGCAAACATGTACCACACCTGAATGAAACAAGCGTGATGCGAGGGAGTCGAACCTTCCACCACGCAAAACAAAGGCCGACTGCTTGTCTCCGCCAACTTGATATAATTTCCTGACAGTGTGCCCTCCGCTTGCGGTTGTGCCGGTGCCAGGATACGACACCGTGCCCCTGCGGAGGGCGAGGAGGAGGAGGAGGCGGCGAAGGAGGAAGAGGAGGACGAAGAGGAGGAGGAAGAGGAGAGAGGAGGGAGGGAGGGGAGGGAGGGAGGGAGGGAGGAGGAGGGAGGGAGGGGAGGAGGGAGGAAGGGAGGGATGGAAGGGAGGGAGGGGGGGAGGGAGCAAGGGGGAGGAGGAGGAGGAGGAGGAGGAGGAGGAGGGAGGGGAGGAGGAGGAGGCAGGAGGAGAGGAGGAGGAGGAGGAGGAAGAGCCCCCATCGTTCCTCGTTTTCCTCGTCTGGGTCGCCCCCGGCGGCGCGGACCCTATCCGCGCTCCGGCACCGCGGCCCGGGCCGAAGAGGCGCCACTCTGCAGGGCGGGCGGCGCGAGCGTGTGGAGGAGGGGGGGCGGCGCCGAGCGAGAAATCCGCGCCAGGCCTCCTGAGGCTTGCTCTTGGATGTTGTATGTTTTTCCATCGTGTTCTCTTCTCTTCGTACTCTCTTAAGTTTTCTAAGTGTAAATCATATTCCCCAGTCTCGCTCTTTTCTTCTTCCCTCTCTATTCCTCACCACCTTCGTCTTCCTTCTTCCTCCTCTTCCTCCACCTCTTTCTCTTCCTCGTCATCCTCCTCCTCCTCGTCCTCTTCCCTCTTCCTCGTCCTCTTCCTCTTCTTCGTCCTCTTCCTCTTCCTCATCCTCTTCCCCTTCTTCGTCTTCTTAGTATAATTCTTCTTCTTGTTGTTATGCCTATTACTATTGTGAGAATCGGTTTGTATCAGTACCTGTTTTAGTGCTATCATTATTGTGATTACTAGCATTCACATCATTAGTATTATTATTGTTATTATTATTATTAACATTACTAGTATGCGCATACGTACTATCATTATTACTATTATCAACAGTATCATTCTCATCATTATCATCATTACTGTTTAGTATCATCATTATTATTAGCATTGCCACTAATACTATGTATTATTCTTATCCTTACTAGCAGTATGGTTATTATTATTGGTGCTATTATTTATAATCTCCTTCTCCTTGCTGTTTTGCCTGGCCTCCTCTTCTTGACCTCTGCAGGGCTCGAGGGCTCTGCGCGCATCCCGAGGCCGCGCGCGTCGGGCCGCGGCGCGGTCTCCGCGCGGCCGGGCCCGGCCGGGCCCGCGCGCCGGTGAGGTGCGGGTCCTAACGCGTCGGCTGCGCGCATTCCCGGCACCCCCTCGATCAAGGGAGGCAAAAGAGGAGGAGGAGGAGGAGGAGGAGGAGGAGGAGGAGGAGGACGACGACCGAGACGCTGTTTTGCTGGACTTCGGCCGGGTTTTGTTTGTTTTGGCAGGGAGGTACAGGAAAATAGGTAGGGCAAAACGGAACACATAACGAAACACAACTTTTAGGTCCAGCCCTGAACCAAGGGAGGAAAAACCACCCGGACCCGATAATTGGCGTTTACCAAACGGCTTTGGTCGTTTACGAAACAGCCTTGCCCTGTTCGATTCCTTCTGTGGGCGCGATTGCTACATGGCTTTGCGTGCAGGGGTGATGATCATGAGGGTGGATTGTCTGCTCTCTACTCGAGTCGCATCGAAACGGACTCCCCGTTCCCAGACCCCCGACGTTATGAGTTTTTTTATCATAGGGCGACCTCCAGGAATCTAGACCCATTCCTTTGGTAGCAAATCATGGGAGCCTGGTCTACCTCTTAATTCCGTCTTTAGCTTCGATTGGCGTCGATTAGCGTCTGGGAGTCGATCAGATAGCGTCGATTTAGCTTCGTCTAGCGTTGATTCAGTGTCGACTTAGCGTCGATTTTGCGTCGACTAGCGTCGATTCGCAAGAGCCGACAATATGGTATGGGAGGCTCCCGTGAGTTGCCGCATAACGTTCCCAGACCCCCGACGTCGAAAGTTTTTCATGGCGCGACCGCCGGAAGTCCAGACCCCTTCCCCAGGACCGCTTTTTCAACCGGAGCCGTCTTTTGACGGCCCCGAGGCCTGGCGAGGGCCCCCCGAAGCCAAACATAGCGGAAAACCTCCCGTCGTGACTTTTTCTGGACTCGAGGGGGTCTGTCCGGGTTTCTGATGGCGCAGACCGCGATGGGCCTGGGTTTCTGACTGCGCAGAGACCACGATGGGCTTCTCGGAGGGGTTCCGCGTCCGCCAGGACGCCCGTGTTGGGCTGGGAGCCCCTCGCTGGTCTCAGAGCCACCTTGCAGGCACCCTGGAGGCTTCTAGGCCTCCCAGATGGGGTCGGAGTAGGTGGGGTCGGAGGATCGCGCCGCGTCGCCGATGCATCGCCGATGCGTCGCCGATGTGGGACCCGATCTTCTCGCCGACGTCGCCGATGCATCGCCGATGCTCCGCGATACTTCGAGCCCATCTGCTCGGACCCCATCTAGGAGGCCTCTAAATTCTGGATGCTGGAGGCCAGCGACAGACCCCTTCGAGTCGTGAAGAAATATCACGGCGGGAGGTCTTTCGCCATTTCTTGGCCTCGGGGGGGGCCCTGGCTGGCCCTCGGGGCCGTCAAGCAGCGACTCGGGGTGAGGAAGCCGTCCTGGGGTCGAGATCTCTGGTGGTCGACGCTGTGAAGGAGTCATGACGCTGGGGGTCTGGGCAGAGTGACCCTTCGCCGGAGTGACCCTCAGGTGCGGCAACCAAGCAAGCAAAGGTCCGATCGGAAGCCCGACAGCGTCACGTCCCACTTGGGGACGGCGCAATGATAAAGCAGGCCTGCCATGACGAGCAGCGCTGGCGGCGAAGGTGAAACATTTGAGGCAGTATTGATAGGCGTGCTTGGCTTTGCAGACAGCGCTGGCGGCGAAGGTGAAACATGTGTCGCGGCCTTTGCACGTAAGAGTGGCCCATCGCTTGTCTTCGCCTTTTTGGGCCTCCTCGGAGGCCCTCGTCGCTACCGCTGACGGATTTTGAGACGCGCGCGTGGCGGCGCGCGCGTGTGACCCGCATGGTGTATTTGACACGTGTCCGCGCATGGGCGCGTGCTAGATCAACGCAGGTGCACCGCGTGGTGAGTCGGGAATGCACCGGTTCTGGACGACGTTGTTTGCAACACATGGTCTTCTCGTGATTTCAGCAAGTTCGCGCGGGCAAGTAACTTGCAGTGCTCGTGATGGCAAGCCGAGGCTCGAGATGCCCTGTGGAGCGAACCCGTCGGAGTTCTGTGACAATCCCGCAGCGTCCGCCGCCCGCCCGCCGCCCGCCGCCCGCGATCCGCCCCCCGCTTCCGTCTCCAACGCGGACCCCATCTGCTCAACAGCCTCCGTTTCCAACACCACACACCCCATGCTCCACAGCCTCTGTCTCCAACACCCCACCCATGTGCTCCCCGCTTCCACACGCACTCATCTGCTCAACTGCCTCTGCCTCCAACACCACACTCGATACTCAACAGCCTCTCTTTCCAACACCCCACCCATCTACTCTTACTCAACCTCCCTTCTCCCTCCTCCCTCCCCCCTCCTCCCTCCTTTCTTCTTCCTCCCTCCTCCTCCCTCCTCCCTCCTTCTCCTCCCCCTCCTCCGAGTCTGCGTCGCCGCCGCCGTCGTCCACGTCCCCGCCGCCGCCGCCGCCATCGCCGCCGCATGCGCCGTCGCTGCTCCCGTGCTTGCCGTCGTGTTCGCCGCCGCCGAGCCCCGAGCGGCCGTGGGCAGGGCCGAGAGCACCCGTCGCACGCCCCTCGCGCGCCGAGCCCGCGGCGCCGCGGGCGCGCATGGGCGACGCGCCGCGGCCGGCGCCCCCCCGCGAAGGGCGCGGCGATGCGTTCGCCGACCTCATCTCGGGTGTTGCCGTTTTGGAGCGTTCCAACAGGGGCCTCGCCTTCGGGGATCGAAGGAGTTGCCATCTCTTCCTCGTGCGGAGGCCACGGGAAGGGTGGCGGAGGCAGCAGGAGCAAAATAGGGCGCCGGCCGCCGGAAGTGCGGAAGGAGGCGGAAGCCGGCGGAAGCAAGAGTCGACCTCCCCAGAGATGACAGCAAGAGATGACAGCCTTTTCGGATTCAAGGTTTCTGAAATCCGCCACTTGTCGGCGGGCAGGTTCCAGCTTTTTTTTTTTTTAGGGTTCGTTTTTCTTTTCTTTTTTTTTTTTTTTTTTTTTTTTTTCTTGCTCGGCCTCGGGGGCCACTACAGTCATAACTATATCACGCTATTACGGAACAGCGGGCTTGTATTTTTTTTTTCTTTATTTTTTTTTTCATGTTTGTTTTCCATTTTTTTTCTTTATTCTTTTTTTTTTTTTTTTTTTTATTTGTTCTCTTTTTTTTTTTTATTTTTTATTTTTTTTTTTTTATCTTTTTTCTTTTTGTTTCTTTTTTTATTTTTTTTTTTCTTTTTATTTTTTTTTTTTTTTTTTTTTTTTTTTTGTTTTTATTTGTTTTTTTTTTTTTTTCTTTTTTATTTTCTTTTTCTTTTACTTTTTTTTTTTCTTTTTCTTTTTTTTCTCTTTTTTTTTTTTTTTTTTTTTTTTTGGTTTCTTTTTTTCATTCTTTTTTTTTTTTTTTTTTTTTTTTTTTTTTTTTATGGTTTTTTTTTTTTTTTTTTTCCGCCTCGGGATGCTCTCCATCGGCTGCGTCTCGCCGAGGAAGTTCCAGGGGTGCCCAGGTCGTCCCGCTCGGCCGCTGGACAGCCGAGTTATGGCCCGAAAACCACCGTGGGGTTGCTACAGTGGGTTCGCGTCGTGTCGACCGGCGGCGACCCAGCTGCTGACGTTCAACGCTGAACGCCGCCGGCAACCCTACGATAGGGCGTTTCGGGAACGGCCGATCGCTCAACGTTGACCGTTCCCGGCGGTGTCAGAAGTTACTGCCGAAGTCGGCACGGCATGAACCTGCCGTAAGGGGATAGGGAGGTTCCAGGTGGATGCCTGAGGTATCATATACGGCCTGGCATAGCCTATCAGTGGGCCAGAGGCGCCTTGAGTGGCTTAAGAGCTGGGCTAGGTGGGCTGCGACCACTTGGCGGAGTATTCTCAAACGCACCCAAGCCACGCAGGACACCTGTAGCCCACATGTGAGTTAGCTTACGCCAGACATAGCCCGCTCTAGCATTCGCTTGTGCCCCCCCCATCTCCCCGGCAACCGCCGCGGTGATCCTTGTGGCAGTGGTCCTGGCCCCAAGTGCTCCCAGCTTTTCCGGCGCCACTGCGGGGCCTCGTGTGCCTCCCTGGGAGCGCCGGGGCCACCTTTGGCCCCGGGGCCACTTCTGGCAGCACCCGGCCGTCGCCCCCGAGACGCCGGAGCGGTTCTTCGCGGAGGTCTGGCAGAAGGACCGCCAGGGGCATCGTCAAGGACGACGACGGCGACGACGACGACGACGAGGATGAGGGGCAACGTTCGGGTGGGATACAGGGTCAGGGGGGATGCGATGTGTGCGAAGACCGCTCTTCTCCTCGTTCTATCCATCTGCCCTGCTATCCTCTTGGCTCCAGGTATTGGGTCTCCTTTGGGACACGCCTCTGCGCCCTCGCCTCATCGGGCGCGAGGAGGAGAGATCTCCATGCTTTCTCCTCGTCGTCCTCTGCACGCGGGCCCCTCGGGTGGGTTCCACCCTTCGGCCGTCACCCTCCGTCCACACGTGGAGGCCCCCGATCGCCCACTCGTCGCCGACCAGGGGCCCGGGGGCCCGCCCCGCCCAGGACCGCGCGCCCTGCGCTGCGTCGGAGGCAGCGCCGGAGGCAGCTCGGTGGCTGCACCAGAGGGCGTCGCCGGGATGAGCTTTCAGTCGGGCCCTCTACAGGGGGGAAATTCAAAAGTTGTTGAAACATAGTCTGGGGACGATTTTTTATAGTATGTTTTAATCTTGTTTTTTTTTTTTGGGGGGGGGGTGGAATCTTTATATTCTCTCGCCCGAAATCAGCCTGTAGGGGGACATGCCGGACCTAAAGGTAGCTCAGTGGCTTCACTGGCGTCGCTGGGATTAGCATCATCCTGCTGTGTCCGCCCTCCTTCCCCACCCAAAACAAGTCTTGCTGCCGGGTGCAAGCGCCGAGCCATGGGCGAGGAGTCGCCGAGGCCAGTTCGAGGTGCTCCCCTGGAGCCGGCCCCTCCCTGCCGTGCCCCCTCAGGAGCGTTTTCTGATTCGTCAGGCAGTGGAAAAGCGTCCTGGCGTGCCTATGGGTCCACCAGAGAATGTTCAGAGAAGCTTGTGTGGTCTCCACGGGATGTTCTTAGAACATTCCTGGCCGAGACTGTTTTTTTTTTGGTGGGGGGGTGCACATATCGAGAATACGTTCTAAGCACATTGTTTGTGCTCTCAGAGCATTTTTGGGTTCTAAGAACATTTCGTGGTAGGGCTATAGGAATGCCGGGATGGTCGGCCCCTGCTCAAATTCGGCGTTTCAACAGTGGGCGGAAGGGGGGGGTCTGGCTCCGGACCTCTGCTCTGCTTAGTGCGACTGTTTGCAAGAGTGCGTCCTATGGGGAGGCTCCACCTGCTTGAAGCAGGTGCGAAAGCACAGCCAAGGTCTACTCCATTGGGGGGGGGAGGAGGGAAGGAGGGGGGTGCGAGGGCCCGCGCCGATCGAACAATGAATAAAGAACGATCGCGCTCTGGGCCTCTGCAGGTGAGGTCGGGCGTTCGGAGAGCACACGCCCAGACAAGGCGCGACAGAGGGAGAGCTGCACCTGCTTGCTCGGCTTAGCATTCGAGCCTGTTCTGGCGGGCTCCCAGCTCCCCTCGCGTTGTTAACAAAATCACGACGGTAGGTTTTTCGCTATTTTCGGCCTCTTGGCGTCCTTCCTGGGCCTCGCGACCGTCAACAAAACGATTCAGGACGAGAAACCGGTCCTGGGGAATGGGTCTGGACCTCAGGGGGCCGCGTCATGAAATAATCATGACGTCGGGGCTCCGGGCTGTCTGCCCAGTGGGCGATGGCTTGCCTCTCTGCCTGGACCTACGCTTAAGTCGGGCGTGTCCCCCTACAGGGAGATTTCCGACGAAAAATGAAACATACCCCCAACATAGTCAAAAAATAATCCAAAAATAGTCAGGGGACTATTTTTTGAGTGTTTTTTTACCTGTTCGGGGTATTTTTGAGGTATTTTTCATTTTTCGTCGAAAATCCCCCTGTAAGGGGGACAGGCCCGACTTACACCTACGCTGCCTTTGGCAGCTCGCACTGGTCGCGCTCACCTTCCGGGCCACGGGTGTTCGGTGCCTGAGGCCGCCCGCGCTCTCCTCGTGGCGGAGATACTCTACGCCGGAGGCCTTCCCCCCGCCCCGCGTTCCCTCTCCGCGGCTGCCCTTGGGTCGGGCACGTCCTTCTACAGGCGGATTTTGGACGAGAAATCAAACATCGTCAAACAATGCACCAGAATGGTCAAACATAGTCCAACAAGCGGCCCCAGGCTATTTTTGACTGTTTTTGAATATTCCTCCTGTAGAGGGACACGCCCGACTTAAGGCTGCCCTCTTCTTTTTACTCTGCCTGGTGTGCCTCTGTCCGGCGCGGCCCGCCAGCCGACCGACCGCGTTGGCGTCCGCCTGCGGCGCTGACCAACAGCTCTGCTGGGGGCCGTCGGTCGTTTTTCGGAGGTTTGACAGCAGGGTCGGACTGCGTGCTTGGACCGCGTGTCGAGGGGGGGCCCTCGGGTTCAGTCGGGCCTGACCTTGTACAGGAGGATCTTCAAACATATTCCAAAAATAGTTTGGGGACGATTCTTTGTCTGTTTTGAGCATGTGGGGAATATCCCTGGCGTATTTTGAATTCGTCGCCCCAAATCCCCTGTAGGGGCACAGGCCCGACCTAACCGTAGGGGGACCCTCTGGGCAGGTTTAACTTACCATGCCGCGAGCGCCAAACGCCCCAGAGGGCCTCCGGACCAGCGCAGCGGGGTGGCGTCTGGCTCCCCGGCGGGTGGCGGGGGAGAGGAGTGCATGGGGCGTCGAGATCTGTGCGTGGCCACCGCCGCCCGGCCAGCCCTGGGGCAGTGGACGCGTCTATGCTAGCCAGCCCGCATCGCAAGGAGGAGCAGCTTTCCGAGGTCACCCTTGCATCCTTTTCCTCCTCGGCTCGCCCTCGGCCGCTCTCGCGGGCCGCGCCCCGCTCGCGACGTGTCGGCACGGCCCTGCAGGGCCCCTGCGCCCTCGCAGCGCGCGTCCTGCCTGCGCGCATCGGCTTGTAGACCTCGCCGCCCGGAAGCCCAGGCCAACCGGGAGGAGGAGGAGGAGGAGGAGGAGGAGGAGGAGGAGGAGGAGGAGGAGGAGGAGGAGGAGGAGGAGGAGGAGGACGAGGAGGAGGAGGAAGGAGGAGGAGGAGGGGAGGAGGAGGGGGAGGAGGACGAGGAGGAGGAGGAGGGCGAGGGCGGAGCCCTCGCCCTCCGCGCCGTCCCCCGCCTCGCCCTGCGCGGGGCGGCGGCGTGCTGGCGGGAGGCGGCGGGAGTTTGGGCGGCGGCGGGGCCCGCTTCCGGGCAGCGCTCGGACGTGCCGCGTCCGGCCTCGGCGAGGGCCACCGAGGAGCCTCCTGCGATCCTCTCGCGAGAGAGAGGCGCCCAACGCCGGAGCGTGCACGGCGAGGGGACGTCCGAGCGGCGGCCAGGCTTCCGGCGGGAGGGTCCGCCGGAGGTCGGCGGGAGGCGGCGGCAGCGAGAGCGAGGCGCCCACGGGTCGGCCCGCTGGGGGCCCCAGCAGATGGGGTCGGAAGATCAGAGGCTGCAGAGGCACCGCTGCTGATGGGCTTGTTTTCCACCACCACCACCATAAGTTGGAGGGGGAGGGGGTCCTCCTCCTTCTCCTCCTCCTCCTCCTCCTCCTCCTCCTCCTCCTCCTCCTTCCCCCCATCCAACTTATGGTGGTGGTGGTGGTGGAAAACAGGCCCATCAGCTGCGGCTAGCCTAGCCTGGTTTTCCGCCGTGTCGGGCCTCCTGAGAGGCCTTCGTCGCCATCGCTGGATTCGCCTCGCATTTCTCGTCAGAACGTGCCCCAGGAGGGGTGCGCGGAGTATGGCGGTATCGGCATCTGCTGGTCTCCCTTCAGAGGCTGGCGCCGCCTGGCCGATGCCTCGGCGATGCACCGGCGACGGCGCAAGAATTAGCAGACTCACCACATCTGCCTCCGGTCTAGGCCTTCTCCTTAGCGGAGACATACCAGGAAGCTGGATGCACATGGCGCGGCTGGCCTGGGCTGAAGTCGGGACTGTCCCTCTACAGGGGGAATCTTCAAACATAGTCAAACAATGGTCTGGGGACCATGTTTGGAGTTTTGTTTGTTTTATTACCACTTTGGAGTATGTCCTGGGTATTTTTTATTTTTCGCCCAAAATCCCCCTGGACAGGCCCGACCTAAGCCTGGGCGAGAGCTGGAATCCACGCGGCCAGATGTTTTTTTTTCCGGCGCTCGGCCCTTCGTGGCTGGGCGTGCCGGGGTTCCGCATGCGTGCGCATCCATCGCGCGGCCTCCAGATGTTCCACGTGTTCTGGCATCGCTCGGACGTGTGCATTTTTTTTCGGCGGGGACCATCGACGAGCATCCTGGATCATCGGGCAACAAAAACGCGCACGAAACGGAAACACGGGCGGGGAATGGACGTCCGAGCGATGGCGAGATGTGAGTCCAGGCATGTGTGTGTGTGTGTGTGTGTGTGCGTGCTCCAGCTTCCTGGTGCAATCGGCACGTCAAACAAGTTAGGTCCCCCCCGCATCTACCATAAGTGCTGGCCTTCACTCCAGGGGCTGGCGCCGACCACCCTGAAGAGTTTCTCGGCAGGCGCCTTGATGCCAAAAAAAAGGTTAGGTCCCCCCCCAGGGGCGCGAGGGTGATCATGCTTCGTGCGTCGCTGTACTGGGTGGGGGAACCGCATGCGAGTTCCGCCACTGGGACCTTCGGTGGAGCTCCCTATGGGACCATGAAACGTGTGAGGGGTGTGCCGACATGGATGGGGGGACGCCTGGATGAAGATTACGGCATGATGGGATGATGATGATGATGAGGTTGAGGATGAGGCTGAGGATGAAGATGAGGATGAGGATGAGGATGATGATGATGATGATGATGATGATGATGATGATGATGATGATGATGATGATGATGATGATGATGATGATGATGATGATGATGATGATGATGATGATGATGATGATGATGATGATGATGATGATGATGATGATGATGATGATAATTATGATGATGATGCTGATGCTGATGATGAGGATGAGGATGAGGATGAGGATGAGGATGATGAGGATGAAGATGAGGATGAGGATGAGGATGCTGCTGTTGCTGCTGCTGCTGATGATGATGATGGTGGTGGTGATGATGATGATGATGATGATGATGATGATGATGCTGCTGCTGATGATGATGATGATGGAGGAGGGAGAAGGGGGAGTAGGAGGAATAGAAGAGGAAGAGAGGAGGAGAAGGAGGAGGAGGAGAAGGAGGAGGAGGAGGAGGAGGAGGAGGAGGTGGAGGAGGAACGCGGGGCGCTGTCTATTCAAAGCGAGGACCCACAGAATTCGGGGGAAACGATAGGGGGATATGCTCAGGGGGGATGCATCGACCCCCAATCGCCTATTGATCGCCGATAGGGGCCCGATGGTCCCCAACCTGCACAGGAAGGTGCGGATCCACTATCGGGGGCCTATCGCCGATCCATCGGCGATGTACCGCCGATTCCAGGTCGATGCATCCCTCCTTATGCCAGTCCCCCCCCCGTCGTTGCCCCTCAAGGATGGTTGGGAAAAAGTTCGGCGCCCCCCCCCAAGTGGCGCGAGGGTGATCGTGTTTCGTGCGCCGCGGTTTGGGCCGCAGCGGTGCCTCTTCCTCCGAGGTGGCCCCACGAGGGCGCGCCGCTGGGCGCGATGCGCGAGGTTAGGACGAGGAGGAGGAGGAGGAGGAGGAGGAGGAGGAGGAGGAGGAGGTCGGGTAGCCTGAGGTGAGAAGCCAACTCTCCACCACCACTACCATAGGTAGGACGGGGGAGGAGGGAAGATGGGGAGGTCCCCCTCCTCCTCCTCCCCTCCTCCTCCTCCTCCTCCTCCTCCTCCTCCCTCTTTCTCCTCCCTCTCCTACCTGTGGTAGTGGTGGTGGTAGAAACTCGGCCCATCATGAGGTGAGAAGCATGCCCACTAACGGGTGCCGGCGGATACGTCTTATTCCCCGCTGGCCTTTGGGCCCCCCTAGTTCGAAGAAACAACAACGCCATAAACAGAAGCTTTTGGCCCTCTTCGCGGAGCGCCAGAAGTTAATGTATATGGCGTTTTTTCCTCTTCCACTTGTGGCGTTAGCTTGGACCACTGCGAGGGTTGCTGAGGGTAGGGGGCGTAAATGCATGCCAAGGTTGGGGCATATCTGGCCTGCCCTAGCTTGCGAGAGGGTCACAGGTGCCCCGAGTAGCTTAGGGGAGAAGATGCGGGATAAACGGGCCCCGTCCTCTTAGTGGAGTCCAACACTAGGCCACTTAGGGCTCTTGCGACCCACTCATAAGCCAGATCAGGCCAGATATTACCCACCTTGGCATCCACTTATGACCTCTATCTATCTGTCGTCCTCCGCGGTGATCTGAGTGGGAAGTTCAGACTTTGGCGAAAAGTAGGCCCCATCGTATCTCATGGCAGGATCTCTCACTGGATGTATGCAATCAAAAATGCCGAAACAAAGAACACTTTGGGGTCAGGAGGGGCTCTGGTTTTTGGGCTGTCCCTCAGATCTGTGTCGGGGATCCTCTTTTTTGCCAGCGCTCGCCGTGGCAAGAAAAAACCCTTCGTTCCTCATTCGGCGCTCCTTGTGGTAGCCGGGGTCGTGGTCGATGCCAGATGCAGGGGCCTGGACGACCTGCACGCCCTGTGGCTGCATCTCTCCGTGATGCCTTATTTAGCGCGACGACTTTATTCTGGGGGGGGGGGGAAACACACAGACACAAGCCACCGTCGATGCCCATGATAATCTGGGGGGAACTGCGGGAAGTGGGGGGAAGGCGAGAGCCCAGAACATGTGGGAAAACATGGGGAATCCTGGGACCTGTGTCTATTTGTGCGTCTCAGGGCTCCTTTTTAAACGCACACACACATATACATATATATATATATATATATATATATGCCGTGCCAGCGCCTTCGCCCTTCCCTCGCCCACGCCTTTCAGGGGCCTCTTGTGGGAGCCCTCTCCGCCACGGGCGGGCTCCAGGCTCCCCTCGAGAGTCCTGGCCAGAGCGCGCCCCGGGAGGGGCTCACGGCGATCCGATCCATCCGACCCGATGTCGAGGTGGGCGTTTTCTGGACGGCTTCGCCACTTCCTCGAGAGGTTCTCCTGGCGCGGGCTGCTTCCCAGCAGCTGCGCCCCGTCGAGAGCGTTTTGGGGATGCCCGCATCGTCCCGAACGGCCGCCGAAGACCGGAGTTCCGGCCCGCGAGCCGAGGTCGGTATTCAGTTCGATCCGAACGATCCGATTCGATACCGATTCCGGCCCGTCCGATCCAATTTGATTCTCTCTCGCCTCGCGTCTCCTCTTCTTCCTCCTTCTCCTCCTCCTCCTCATCATGGGCCCGTCACCTGGGAGACTAGCCGGCTTCGGGCTATAGTTCTTAGAAATCTTCGAGCTGGCCGCCATCCTCGGACGGGGATTCCCCTATGAGGTGGCGGCCCAAATGCTTAGCACTCCTCTCTGTCCTCGAGGCTCCCGAGTGGCTTGCTGCTGCGGAGACTTCACGGAACGCCCCGTCCTCCTCCTCCTTGTCTTCCCCCTGGAATGCGGTGACGTTGACCCAGCCAGACATTGTCACGCATTTCCGATGTTGTGTTTCAGCGAGCATGCTAATGTTTTTTATAGCCCCCGTGAGGGGAAGCGGATTTGCTGCTTGGGCGGTATCAGTGGCTTGTGGCTTCGCTTGCCGTGGAAAAGAAATCCGACCATCCGATGCGGTCCGATGCTTGCGTGTTGCCGTTGTGCATCCCGGCGCGGCCGATCCGGTTCGCCTCCGACGCAGTGTCGTCGCGGCCGGTCTCGACGCACGTTCCGAGTCGCTCCGTTGATCCGTTTTCCCGATTCGATGCTGGCCGACCTTGGAAGCTGCTCGGGGACCCGCGGTGCCAGCATGCAGCAGGTCCGTACCGGAGGAGGGGGAGGAGGAGGAGAAGGAGGAGGAGGAGGAGGAGGAGGAGGAGGAGGAGGAGGAGGAGGAAAGCCGCGGTCGTCCCCAGCTGAGCGAGTCACGCGGCGCCAGAGACCAGCGCGCGCCAGGCGTCACTACGCCCTGCGCGCTGTGCTTTGCAGCTGCCCCCAGGAGCCCCGCGTGTTCTGCGGGCCTGGCGCGGATCAGCGGCCGACCGGGGGCCAGACATGGGAAGGGTGCTGCGACATTCGACGATTCGCAGGGCGTGTGTTACCGGCGTCCCCCCAACATACTTATACTATGTGTTCGTCGCCCCCCCGGGGCGACGCGCGCACCGAGAAGTCTTATACAGAAGTATAAGTCGTGGCGGGCGCTTTCTGGCCACACCGCTCGAGAAACGATGTACTACAAAGTGGGTGTACTAAATGTTCGGGTCGGACGCGCGCCTCCAAGGCGGACATCTAGTATTAGTCTGTCTCTGTGCGTCCCATGCTAGCCGAGTGTGTGTGTGTGTGTGTGACTACCCAGTCCGGGTGGTGTACACGTCGCCCTGGAGCCGCCCAGAGTCTGCTCAGGTCCAGGTCGCGCGTTCGCCGACTCCGCAACCCAAACAGTTCATATCCCGTTCAGCCCCACTCGTGACGCGCAGCCTGTGTAGGCCTTCAGTGCAGCGCCTGTGTCGTGTTGAGCGCGGCTCCGGCGGACAAGCACCGTTGGCCATCGAGGATGAAGGAGCCCCTGACCCTGATAGTGCGATGAAGGCGTGGCCTCACTGAGGTCCCCGTCTTTGCTCTGGGGATCATAGATCTGGGCGGATCGGTTCGGTACGTCTGCAGACAAGGAAGGGCCGCCTGCCCCCGCTGATGTTCTTGGCCCTCCCAAGTCAGGTCCCCTTCCAAAGGGTCAGGGGTCCTTGTGCTCCCAATCAGTCAGCACATGTTCTGAAGATCGTCGATACGTGCTCGACCTGGCCTGGGGCGCGGCGCCCCCGCCGCCGCCGGAGGGCTGCGACCTCCTGGTCTTCAAGGGCCGGGAGGCGTCCTCCCAGTACGACGAGACGGGCCCGTGCTCGGCGCTCTTGGACGGCGCGAGCTGCGTGGTGAATCACTCCGAGTACGTGTGGCCCCCGTTCACCAGGATGCGCAAAGGGGCCCCCATATTTCCGAGGGGGAGAGAAGGTGCCGATATATATATATATATATATATATATATATATATATACACATATATAGGTGTGTGTATGCACATATATATATACATATGTGTGTATATATGTATACACGTGTACTACCCCAAGATTTGGGCGTCGGATCTTTTTCACCGGGCGTTTTCGCCCGGTTTCGGGCCCCGGGGCCAGCACAGATCTATCTGGCTCGAACAATCGCGCAGAATCATAACAAGGTGCCGATGCCGCTACCCTTCCCTAGTCGCCACGGCCAGATTCGCTCCGACATCCTGGTCAGGACGCGTCCTGGGAGAGGCCCACGGCGGTATCAGTATTGGCATCCTTGTTGTTTCCCGTCTGCTTCACCGCTGCCGCCACCTTGCTCGGCCTGGTCCGTCATGGGCCACAGGATGTTGCACAGGCCCTGGCCCCATGAGGGCGTCTGCAACGTGCTAGGGCCAACGACGGGGATGGGGGGGACAGCGATGCCGACGCCGACGCAGACGCCGATGCCGATGCCGCCGCCGCCGCCCCCTACGACGACGACGCCGACGCCGACGCCGACGCCGACGCCGACGCCGACGCCGACGCCGACGCCGACGCCGACGCCGCCGCCGCCAGACGACGCCGACGCCGACGCCGACGCCGACGATGACGACGCCGACGCCAGCCGACACCTACCCCGGCGCCGACGCCGACGCCGACGCCGACGCCAACGCCGCCGCTGCCGCCGCCGCCGCCAGACGACGCCGACTCCGACGGCGGCGATGCCGACGCCGACGCCGACGCACACGCACACGCACACGCACATGCACACGCCGCCTCCGCCGACGCCGTCTCCGCCGCCGCCGACGCCGACGCCGCCGAAGCCGACGCACACGCCGACGCCGACGCCGACGCCGGCGCCGACGCCGACGCCGACGCCGACGCCGCCGCCGTCGTCTGACGCCGCCGGCGACGGCGGCGACGACGACGACGACGACGAAGCACCCTGAACACACAGGGGGAGGGCGGGGTGCACAGGCACCCTCCACCACGCCACGCCCACAGGTCCACGACCACAGGGGGGGAGCGGTCTCATTCGCGAGGCCTTCGCGAGGCTCACGGGCGTACCCATCCAGCGGGGGGGCAGGTGGGGGCAAACCTGGATCACACATCCATACCTGGATTGGTAGGTCGGCCAGTGAGGCCAAGGCCACGTCAATGGAGACTGGGATCGGTGTGGATCGAAGAAGAATAAGCAACGACATAAGCATAAACTTTGGGGTCCAGCGCGGATCCAAGAAATCCGCACGGAGCGCCAGAAGCTCTTGTCTGTGCCGTTTCTTCTTCTTCTGAGGATGTGCCTCCAGCTGCGGAAGCAGCTGCTGCACGTCTACGTCAACAGCTACGTCACGCCCCCCGCCTCGCAGGCGGTGAGGCCGCACGCGGACGACCGGGACGTGTTCGTGGTGCAGCTGTGCGGCAGCAAGCTCTGGCGCGTCTTCGGCCGGCCGCCGATCCCGGGGAGCGGGCGAAAGGGGCGGGCCCCTGACCTCGGGGGCGGCAAAGAGGGGGGTGATGATTAGGGGGGGATGGATATCATGGCGTGGGCCATGAAATTTCCCCGGATCTCATGGCGCTTCGTCTCATCTCAATGCGTCCCCAGGCCCCCCCCCCTGGGCCGCGCACATGCCGATGGCCATGAATTGCGCCCCCCCCTCTTTGACGCCCCCCGTCCCCGATGACCTTCCTGGGGCGCTGAACATCAGCCTTTACGTCGGGCGTGTCCCTCTACAGGAGGAATCGAATCAAGAATCGTCAAAACATAGTCTGGGGACGATTTCTCGGTTTTGTATATATATATACATATCAGAAGAATGATTTTTCTGAGTATTTGTTGTCTATTTTCATTTTTCTTCCAAAATCCGCCTGGAGCGGGACATGCCCGATCTAACATTAGCCCTCAAAGCCCATATCGGCGGCGAGCGAGGGGGGAAGTGAGAAGGAGAAGGCCTTATCAGGAGGCGGCGGGGCTTCTCAGAAGCCCTGGCCTTTGAGAAGTTCTCGATGTCTTCGGGGAAGGCTCAGAAGACTTCTCAGATGGCCGCGGGACTTTCGAGCCTTCTGAGCAGGTCCGCCCCTTCTCACTTCCTCCCCTCGCTCGCCGCCGACCATAGCCCGATCAGGACTGCGTGAAGCCTCGACTGCAATCTGAGCTCGAGGTGCCTGGTGTTTTTTGGCTAGCCCTCCTGGAAAGTCGGGGTTGGGAAAGGAGGGTCCAGCGGCAACGTTAGGGTTTCGAGCTCAGAGGTTTTCGGACGTTTTCGTCGGTTCTCGGCGGTTTCCAGTCTCGGGGTGCCTTCAGCAGGGGGTGCCTGGATGGTCCCGAAGGCAGCCGGAGTGCCGAGTTATGACCCGAAAGCTCAGGAGTAATTTTGCGGGGGGATAGGTTCAGGGGATGAGCATCGGCCCCAGATCGCTCATTCACCGCCGATAGGGGCCTGATAGTCCACCCTGCTCAGGAGCGTGGCGGTTCGCCATCGGGGGCATATCGCTGATCAATCGGCGGTGTATCGCCGATTCCAGGTTGATGCCCCCCCCCTGAACCAGTCCCCCCTGACGTCTTCCGACGCTGGAAGATGCCAGGGAATCCAGCCAGAGTCAGAGGGCAATCCTTTTTCAATTCAGGCCAGGGCAAGCCTACACTTGCATGGCATTCCCCCCCTCCTCCCCCCCCCTCTACCCCGCCCTCCGCCCACCCCCCGACCGCCCCCCCAACCCTCCGCCGCCGTTTCAACCAGCGCTGGGACGAAAAAAGGCCTGCAGGTGAGTTCCGACAGCCGAGAAATCCAGATTTCCTTTCGGGCCTCGCCACGCCCCCTATCCCTCCCCCTCCCTGCAAGCAAAACCTGGCGGGGCTTGAAGAAAGCAGCATCCTACGTGAGCTGATTGGCCATCGCCCCCCTGGGAGGAGGGGGAGTGGGAGGGGGAGGGAGAGGGGGAGGGCGAGGGCGAAGGGGAGGGGGAGGGGAGGGGGAGGGGAGGAGGCGGAGGAGGAGGAGGAGGAGGAGGAGGAGGAAGGAGGAGGAGGAGGGAGGAGGAGGAGGAGGAGGAGGAGGAGGAGGAGGAGGAGGAGGAGGAGGAGGGAGGAGGAGGAGGGAGGAGGAGGAGGACGAGGAGGAGGAGGGGAGGAGGAGGAGGAGGAGGAGGAGGGAGGAAGCAGAGGAGGCAGAGGAAGGCAGAGGAGGCAGAGGAGGCAGAGGAGCAGCAGAGGAGGCAGAGGAGGCAGAGGAGGCAGAGGAGGCAGAGGAGGAGGAGGAGGAGGAGGAGGAGGAGGAGGAGGAGGAGGAGGAGGAGGAGGAGGAGGTAGAGGAGGCAGAGAAGGCATAGGAGAAGGAGGAGGAGGAGGAGGAGGAGGAGGACGAGGAGGAGGAGGGAGGAAGGAGGAGGAGGAGGACGAGGAGGAGGAGGAGGAGGAAGCAGAGGAGGCAGAGGAGGCAGAGGAGGCAGAGGAGGCAGAGGAGCAGCAGAGGAGGCAGAGGAGGCAGAGGAGGCAGAGGAGGCAGAGGAGGAGGAGGAGGAGGAGGAGGAGGAGGAGGAGGAGGAGGAGGAGGCGGAGACGGCGGCGGCGGCGGGGCCGGAGGCGGAGGCGGAGGCGGAGCAGGAGGAGGAGGAGGAGGAGGAGGAGGAGGAGGAGGAGGAGGAGGAGGAGGAGGAGGAGGTGGAGGAGCCTCCTGCGTTGGCTGATTGGCCATCGCCCCCCTGTGCTGTTCCCCCCTTTCGTCCGACCCGCCCATCCCGCTGCCCTACACTGACGAGCAGGTCGCCGCGAGCCAGACGCCCGGAAAGATCCTTGCGTCGCAGTCTCTTCTTGCGCTGGCCGTTTCCGCGCCGTTCCGGGCCCCAGGGCCCCCGCGGATCGGTCGGGCTCGAGGAGCGCCGCAGCAGGTTTGGGTCCAGGGCTGCGGTCGTGATTCGGAGGAGCAGGAAGTCATGATGCAGTCGCGCATTCTTCGTATTAGGCACCCTCCTCCCGGAAAGCTGGGCCAGCGTTTCTCAACCAACTCGCCAGAAAGCTGGCCCAGTTTCTTGAGCACGTTCGCCGCCCGAGCGTTGACAGCAGAAGTTGGCCCAGGTTTGTTTCGCGAATCCTCCGGGAAGCTAGCCAGGATCTCTTGAAATGATGCCTGTCTTGATCCGATTTTCGGCCTACATGGTGCGATCCGTGGCTCCCAGGGTTGCCAGGACTCCCGCGATGTCCTCGCTGCTCCGCGTGGGCTTTAGGCTCCTGGCACCGGGGCAGCCAGCTGCTCCAGAGCTCCTGGAATGCGTCCTGAGCCAACGGCATCATGACATCAGTCTGGAGGGATTCTCCGAAGGGCTTAGGCGACCCGTCTTGCTCCTCCTGCTCCTCCTCCTCCTCCTCCTGCTCCTGCTCCTCCTCCTCCTCCTCCTCCTCCTCGTCCTCCTCCTCCTCCTCCTCCTCCTCCTCCTCCTCCTCCTCCTCCCCCTCCCTCCTCGTCCTCCTCCTCCTCCTCCTCCTCCTCCTCCTCTGCCTCCTCTGCCTCCTCTGCCTCCTCTGCCTCCTCTGCCTCCTCCTCCTCCTCCTCCTCCTCCTCCTCCTCCAGCCGTTCTGGCTCAGATTGATTCTGAGCTTGGTCGTGCGAACTTCAGAGCGGTGCTGCACGACCGAGCCTTCTGGCTTCGTCTTCCCAGCCTACCGTGTGCAGTTGACGCCTGCAATCGTTTCAGCCTGCAGTACGCAGGTGGCGCCTGCGATCCTTTCCACCATTCCGCAGTCATGTCGGGGCCCTGAGCCCAGAGGAAGGCGCCTTACCGTCCGTCCTTCTGGAAGTGTCGGGCGTGTGGCTGCGGGAAAAACAGAATGGAGTGGCGGTGGTGCAAGCATTGCAAGTCAAGCTTTGCCACTGAGGTGTTTCGCAGTCTCCTGATCGCGTTGGCCATGGTGAGTCTCAAGCTTGGTCTGTGCAGGTTCCACTCCCTGTCGGACCCGTTGGCCGCTCCAGCGGGTGGCCCCCACTCCCATCAAGGGACAAGATCAACACCGACGGTCTAACGATGGACGAGCTCTCTTCCTTGCAGGCGATTGCCACGAAGCAAGGACAATACGAGCTGGCTAAGACCTACGAGAACGCCACGCGTGTCCTGCAAGCTAGCCTGGTTCCCGAGCCATCGGCCAGCTTGCACACCCGTGCTTCGCAGGCCCAGTCAAAGATCAAGCAATTGGAGAAGCGCCTGCACAAAGAGCTGGACAAGCTCGACCGCTGGCAGAAGGAGACGCAGGAACTCCAGGACAGTATTCGAGCTTTGTATTCTAAGTTGAATGAGAACGAGTCAAAGTACGAGGACCTGGTGGGACAGATCAGGGATGAGGTCGTTCGAGAGCCCGCTGCTGAACAGCCCAAGTCACCAGCCATCAGCCTCAAGGCCCTCGTGGAGGGCGACGAGCTCAACCTGTAGTTCCACTGTGGCCTGTTCACCAGTCTGGGCGATTACGACCTCACCGCCGAGGACCAGGCGCAGCTCGACGACAGGAAAAAGTTGCTGCAGGCGGGCTTCCAGGACATGGCTAAGAAACTCCTGGGCGAGGCTGCGTCGAAGTTCCAGAAGGCCCGTGCGGAACATCATCAGCACCTCGCTCGGATGTCCAAGAAGAAGGGGCGCACCGCAGACGGCGTCGACGCAGCATGTGCTGCCATTCCCCGCGCAGCCGCTGAGGGAAGCGCCGGGGGCGAGGCCGCTGGTCAGGCCGTTGGCCCCGCTGCCGACGCCGGAGGAGCTGCCGCAGGAGCTGAGGCCAACGCGGTGCCTTCCTCAGGGGCCAGCCTTGAGCTTCGCACTCGCCATCGCCGAGCCCCGGGGGAGATGCCCCCTCAGGGCAACTGAGACACCCCGCCCTGGCCCATGGGCGGGGGGTCAAGATCATTTTTCTGCGTTTCAGTGCCAGTCTTCTTCGGACGGGCTTCCAGTAGGCCGAGGGTTTTGCATGAGGGACCAGGCCTTCTCGTCTCGTTTCGGTGTGGGCTGCAGTTTTGATTTCTTCCAGGTGCCACCGACGCCGTCCCAGGATAGCTTCAGCCTCATTTTTGAAACCGTGACAGCCACATCATGGGGGTCGTGTCAGGAATGGCTTCGAGGGACTCAGGCCCATGCGGTGGCCGCTCAGGAACGCCATCTCTCTACTTCGGAGGCCTGCCATAGTGCGCAGGCCTGGTACTTGCGCAGCGGTTGGGAGGGGATTTTCTCCCCTGCGCACCCAGGTGTCGGCGAGGGCAGTTCGGGCGGAGTGGCGATATCAGTTGTAGTTTCTTAGGCCTTCACCCTCTTCCAAGCCAAACATCGGAAGTCGGCCCAGCTCGAGCGGATGCTGGAGTTGTTCGTCTCCCAGGGGACCATAATCATCATCTTCTCTTGGTTTCTACTTGCCTTTTCTGTTCCGAGGACTCTCGAACAGAAACGTGGGCATCTTGAGCGCTATTCAAGATGCCCACACCTCCGAAATGCTGATCGCTGGGGGCTTCAACATGTGCCCCGATGTTTTTTTCCAGTGATGGCACGTGCCATGCCATTGGAGGGATGAGAGCGCTCGAGTACTTTGTCGCCTCCAAGGGCTTAGCGAGGACTGTGGAGGAAGTCTCTGTTGTGCGCAAACCATGCATCACCCTCCACCTGCCGGTGCGGCCTGTTCTCCGTGAGCGAGCGGCTTCCTTGCAGGTTCTGGTGTCTGACGAGCCCCCTCCCATCCCCGGGGATCGCCCCATCGGCCCTGCGATGGCCCCCCCCCCCTCTTGGAAACGAGTTGAGGCTTGTCCCTGGCCAGTCTACTCAGGGTTTCACTGAAGCCCTCGCGCACTTGTACCGTATGTGGAGTAAGAATGGTGAGTGCGAAGTCGCTTCGGTGGCCCGCGCCAAGCCCCCGCCGTTGCGGTGCCAGAAGCCGCCCCCCCAGATTGACATGGCCCCCCCGTGTTCCACACTAAACTCAGCGAGGTTGCTCACCCATCCCTTGTCGGGTTTCAATGGTTGGCCAGCGCGTTCCGTCAGTGGAGAAGCACCAGGGTTGGCTCGCAAGCTAGTAGCGAGCCTCTCTCCTTGGAAGCCTCCCAAGTGCCACTCCGAAGTTTCTTTCGGCTCATGCTTCCCTCTGGCAGAGCTGCCAGAGGAGCGCGGGCATGTTTCTTCCCCCACCGCCACCACTTGCCCGACGAGCCTTCGACATCATGTCAGAGCGGGCCCAGCGCACGTAGCTGGCGCCACAAAGGCCAGGGTGCAGCCCTCTGCCGGCCCTCGCAGTGATGTCGACTTCGAGGCTGCATGGGGGTGACGACGCTGAGCTGCTCGTGGGCAGCTTTGCGCGCGGAGCAGAGGGGCACGTGATTTCGGACCCCCAGGCGTCGTTGAAAACTCAGGCCGCGTTGTTTTTGTGCGTCTGCGAGGCCGAACCCCAGGCGTTGGACGTCGAATCCAAGACCATTCAAGAACCCCCCCGCCCCCTCGGCGCTGACTTCATAAGGGAAGTATCAAGGATATACTCCACGAGGGCTGCCTGTGCCCTGGGTGGATTCCACATGAGACATTATTCATGGATGTCTGATCGCTGCCTCGAGCTAGTCTCCGTCATGAATCAGACCGTGGAATCCATCTCGCGCGTGCCGCTGCAGCTCCAGATCATGCAAGTCGAAGCTGCGCGGCGGCTACCGACCCATCGATCTGTCCTGCTCGCTGCGCCGCCTCCGGGGGAAGCGCCGTCGCGTCTGCGCCCAGCAGTGGGAGGTTCGTTTTGCCAGGTCGTACTTCGCGGGGCAGGCCTTCTCTGGGGCCGCGGATGTTGTCTGGCGCCAAATGGCGCGGTCCGAGGCGGCCAATTCCAGGGGGGAAGTGTCTGCTTCCCTCGTTTGGGACATGTCGAAATTCTACGGAGGCATCTCTCTAGAGAGGCTGGGGGCTCACTGTGCCGAGTTCCAGTTCCCTCCTGCTCTTTACTCTCTCTCTCTCTCTCTCTCTCTCTCTCTCTCTCTCTCTTTCTCTCTCCGTCTCTCTCTCTCTCTACATATATACATCTCTCTCTCGCTCTCTTTCTTTCCCCCCCCTCTCTCTTTTTCTTCTTTTTTTTTTTGTTTTGTTTTTTTCCTTCCTCTTATTCTCTCTCTCTCTCTCTCTCTCTCTCTCTCTCTCTCTCTTCTCTTTGTATGTATGTATGTATGTATGTATGTATGTATGTACATGTCTATGTATATATTATATAGATAGATATATATATATATATATATATATATATATATAGATATATCCGCCTACCGTTTGGCCATAATTATGAGCTTGGGGGACCTGGTCGCGTGCCTTTTTTCTTTTGGGGGCAAGACTAACTTGTTATTACAAGTCATAAGTCGACGCCCCCAGGCGGGAGTGTCCCGCCGTCGGCGCACCGCGCGATGGCGGGCGCCCGCATGTCCACCCGCCACGCGCCGCCGCTACGTCGGGCGGGCCAGGCCCCGCGCGGGCACGCTGGCGTGCCGCGCGGCCGTGCGTCGGGGTCCTTCCTCCCTCCGCTCCTCCGCGCACGGTCGCGATGTCTCCTCTTTGCCGCCTGGCCGCGGGGCGGGATATCAAGTGCCCGGTCATGTCTGCAGCGCCCCACCTGCCTAGTGTGCACTCTTAAGGTGGGGCGGCTGGCCGGGGTGTGGTCCTCTGTCTGCCAGTGTGCGGCTCTGGGCCAACCCTGGGGGCGACGCGCGGGGCGTTCGTTCGCCAGAGTGCGTCGGACGCGACCGCGGTCGCGCTTCTTTTCTGGTGTCAGCGCTCACGCGCCACGTGCCCCGTACACGCTCTCGGCGCGCGGTTCAACTCGCAGTCCGTTGGAGAGGCCCCGTGGGCGGGCTGGTGCGCCGCGGGTGTACGTAACGCGCTGCGGTCGGCACTGCGTCGCACGGGAGTAGTTAACGCCGACGCCTACGGCACCCACTCGTTCCGTCGGGGCCACGCCCAAGACATTGTGGAGTTCGGCGGCCGAGTCACCGACATCCTGAAGGCAGGTGGCTGGCAGATGCCAGCGTGGATGCGCTATCTTGACGTTGAGAAGAGGGAGCGCCAGGCCGTCGCCGAGGCGCATTTCGGCGTGTCGTCCAGTGACGACGAGGGTGGGGATTCGGAAGCCCCAGGCGTCCAGCGACGTCACTCCACGCTTGGTCGGTGCAAGTAACGTCGCGCCAGGCCCCTTCGCGCGCTCGTTCGCCCTCGTTCGGTCCATCGGTCGCTCTCTCGCGGGCCGCGCGTCTGCGGCCGTGTCTCTGCCTGGCATTGGGTGGCAGCGTGCCTGCGGGTGCCGCAGGCCCGCTGTGTGGGGCAGCGCTCGGCCTCAGCCCCTGGGTCCGTGGCAGTGGGTATGGTGCCCATGTGCTTCGGCCTGCGCCCTGGCGCGCCAGCCGCCTGTGTCGTTTGACGCGGTGGGCTGGCGTGTCGGCTGTTGGCGCACGGCCGCGACCTCACCCAACGTTGTTTGGGTGCCGTATTCCCCCCTCTGGGTGGCATCGCGGTCGAACGTCGCCGCGAAGGAGACTTATGGGGCAGTAATAACTTGTTATTGCAAGTCGTAAGTCGACGCCCCCAGGCGGGAGTGCCCCGCCGTCGGCGCACCGCGCGATGGCGGGCGCCCGCGTGTCCACCCGCCACGCGCCGCCGCTGCGTCGGGCGGGCCAGGCCCCGCGCGGGCATGCTGGCGCGCCGCGCGGCCGTGCGTCGGGGTCCTTCCTCCCTCCGCTCCTCCGCGCGCGGTCGCGATGTCTCCTCTTTGCCGCCTGGCCGCGGGGCGGGGTATCAAGTGCCCGGTCATGCCCCACCTGCCTAGTGTGCACTCTTAAGGTGGGGCGGCTGGCCGGGGTGTGGTCCTCTGTCTGCCAGTGTGCGGCTCTGGACCAACCCTGGGGGCGACGCGCGGGGCGTTCGTTCGCCAGAGTGCGTCGGACGCGACCGCGGTCGCGCTTCTTTTCTCCCACCCACCGCCCTCGAGGGGGGGCATGGTGCCCCATGTGCTTCGGCCTGCGCCCTGGCGCGCCAGCCGCCTGTGTCGTTGGGCGCGGTGGGCTGGCGTGTCGGCTGTTGGCGCGCGGCCGCGACCTCACCCAACATTGTTTGGGTGCCGTATTCCCCCCTCTGGGTGGCATCGCGGTCGAGCGTCGCCGCGAAGTAGACTTATGAGAGGAGTTATTGTTGGCTGCAGCTCAGCTACTTCGTATGTGAGGGTCTACTGCGTCGACAATTTCGACGGGTTTTCGCTCCCCCCCCAGCGTCCAACTGGACCAATGCATCGATGGCCGCGGTGTCTCTGCTATGGGCGCTGCCAACCAGGTTGTCGCCGGCTTGAAGCCCTTATTCACTAGCCTGCATAGCGGTATTGTTTCAGAGGTGGAGCGTGGCATCTCGCAGGATAAGGCAGCATTTGTTACCTCTGGCAGGGGGGTGAAGGAGCATCTCTGCAGTTTCCTCGGCCCCGTGGCTGGAGAGCCCATCGATGGCGCGGTCAACCTCGGCATCGATAATACGGCTGGCAGGCCCAGGATAATCGAGAAACGTAGCGGGAAGTTCCAATTCAGAATGAATTATGTCAAGCGTGCCCCCCGGAAAAAGGATTAGGCTTTCCTCCCAGCTGACGAAGCGGACCTGGAGTTCTTTACGGAGCCGAAGTGCATGGCATTTCGGATTTCGAGCTTGCGAAACTCCGCCGCGAAGCCGGCAAAGTTTGAAGCCTCGGGTGGGGGGCAGGCCCCTCGCTTCCACCCTTCTGGTCCAGGACGACCCCACCTGGATTGGCTCTGTGGCCCCCGTCGTTAGGTGCAGTAAAAAAGTCTGGGCTGCCCGTGCCCATGCGCGCCCTCATGCCCTCCCTTTCCCCGCCTTGAGGCAGCTCTGGAACGGGGCCTTGAGTGGGCCGAAGCCCAAGTGGGGGAGAGTTTGTGGGCCCTTGACGGCCATGCGTTTGCCTGGTGCTAGGATGGGTTGGAGTGCGTCGGGCTTCGTGGCCCTCATCTCGGACTTCGGCGAACCCGCCCAACTTGCACTGGTGGCGCCAGCGTTGCTCAAGCCCCTGCTTCGCGACGCAGTCTTCCGGCAGCTAGAGCGAGACTCCAGCGTCGAGCGTGGCCTCCTCTGCGATCGATCGTGTTTTTGGCATCGCCAGAGCACAGCTTCGATCTACGCGTTGGTCGCCGATTGAAGCCGGAAGGATTCGCAGTCTGTGTTGCGACGCTTTGCGGACGAAAAAGCCGCGCTGTGCAAGCTGGCTACATCCTGGGCAGTGATCGCTGCGATCAATGCGGTCAGGCGCCAGATGCGCCGTTTCACAGCCTCCGGGAGTGTCCTTGCCGCGACGAGCTCAGAGCCGAGCTGATCGAGCAAGATATCCTCGATGCCGCTTCCGCGACCGATCCGTCGGACCCATAGACGGCGCTCTTGTTCTGCAGGGGAGTGCCCCTCGCCCTGGCGACGCGCCCCCATCGGCCTCTGGCTCGGCCGAAAGATTTCGAGGCGAAGGTTGTTTGGCGCGTTCCCCCCCTGATGATGGCAGTTTCCGCGGTTATGTATTTGTAGGTGGGTGCTGTTTCAAACGTCCTGTTTCGGAGCTTTCGTGGGCCGGGCGCCGTCTTTGTTTGATTGACGAGGGCGGGACTGAGCAATGCATTATTTACGCTCCTATTATCGCTCCTTTCCCGCAGACGCCACAGCGTGGTGAATTCACCGCGCTGGCGAAAGCTGGGGTTGCAGTTACTGGTCCGTCCTCGGTATATAGTGATCGCACAGACGTTGTCGACCTTGCCCAGGCCCCAAGGGGGCCTCAGTTTTTCTATGAGCGCCCCCGCGCTGGTTCCATGATCTTGTTTCACAAGGTTCTCAGCATGCCTCGGAGGTTTGCGCGGTCAAGGCCCGCCTCGGCTCCGGCGAGGCTGGATTGGGGCCCCGAGAGAGATGGCTTAGTCTAGGCAATAGCCCCGCTGACAGAGCAGCGAAGGCAAGAGCTAATATTTACCCTGTAGCTTCGGAGCTAGAGCAAGAAACGTTAAAGTTGCGCATCAGAGTGTCCAAGGTGGCTTGCAACTTGGCGGGCAAACTGTTGCAGCACTAGCCGAGACTCGATCTGTCTGAGTGTGGGCGTGAACCACTGGCGGCTGAGCGTCTGAACAGAGCCTCGGTTTCCGATCTGATTTTGGCCAGCCGGCGTTCTGTTGTCCTGCGTGGTTCGAAGAAATATAGTTGCAGTACTTGCTAAACGATAGCGCCAGTGGCCGCTATCAAGACGGCGCGCGCCGCGGGGCGCAGGCCCCCCCGCGAGTTGCGAAGCGGTCTTGCACGTTGACATTGATGAGATTCGGGCGGCGGAGTCGGGAGTTCGGATTGGGGGGGGGCTTCGTCCGTCGCGAGCGCTGCAGTTTTGGCCTAGGCGCTCGCTTTTCTTCTGTGCTCAACGCGGCCGCCCTGCAGTAGTTTTCCCGCGTCGCTTGCAGTCCCCCTGCCAGCCCCCCTTCGAAGGAAGGCAATGGGGGACCTCGCGCGCATGGGGCGCTTTCAGTTTCCAGGGCGCGGCGGGCCCGCGGCAGCGGCGCGCGACGCGTCGCTGTCGAGGTGCCGCCGCGAGTGCGCCTTGTCCCACATGATCCCTGGCGTTGTTTGGCCGGGAGCCGCCCGGCCCCCACCGAGCGCCGCGTCATGTGCGGCCTGTCAAGTTGTTGGAGTTTCGAGCGCGGAAGACCGACAACGGGGCGCCCGCGGGTCTTTCTGGCAGGGCCTGGACGGCCAGTCCTGGCGCTCTTTGTCTTCGGAGTTGTCCGAAGAGTCTGGGGGGGGGCTGGGGCGGGGCAGGGTGGCTTCAGACTCGGACAGAGGCCGAGATAGTAGTGCTTATTGTTCATGCGTTCATGCACCCCGTCGGGTGCCGTGCGTATCTTACTTTGTGGTCTCTGGACCTGCGCGGCGGGGTCGATCTGGGGTCCCCGTGGCCATCCTTTTTCACTGCTGCGCGTGTGTCCACTCCCCCGGCTTGCGCGGCCGTGGGGCGCTGGAGGTAATTCCCCCCCTGCGGTGACAGTTGCACAAGGGGGGCCGCTTTCGCCGTGTCTGCGGGAAGGGCCTCGCGCGGCGGGTTCGATCTGGGGTCCTCAGTGGCCGTCCATCTCGCTGCTGCGCGCTGCCCACCTCCCCCTGTTAGCGCGGCCGTGGGGCTGGAGGCGCTTCTCCCTCTGCGGTGGCCGCTGCTCAGGGAGCAGCTCTGTTTCAATTCGTTTGCGGTTGTTGGGCTCGCGCGGCGGGTTCGGTTTGGGGTCCCTGCGGCCGTCCTTTTCACTGCTGCGCGCTGCCCGCCCCCCCCCCCTTGTCTGCGCGGCCGTGGGGCGCTGAAGGTGCTTCTCCCCCCGCGGCGACTGTTGCGCAGGGGGGCCGCCACTTCTCCCGAGAGCGTCGGGGCGTGGGCGAGGTTTGTCCAGTCCTCCCCGCCTGTGTTCCCCCGTCGCCTCTCCCCCTGCAGTGGCTTCTGGTTTGCATAGCTGACGGTGGCTCTGTTATGCTGGCTGAGCCGAGGTTCGAACCGTGAGGGGAAGGTTGGCCCTGACGGGCTCTCCGAAAGGAGCTCGCGAAGCCCCCTCCCCAAAGCGGCGCTCGCCGAGGTTTGGCCACCATGTGTTTTAAAGTGGCGAGGGTTCTTTGGTTCCCGTGACGCTCTGGGCCTTTAGCGTGAGACTCCCAGGGCTTCTCACTCATCACGAGGTCCCGTTGAACACATATTTCTCCTTTTCCCCCTCCCCCTCGTGCTCCTCGGGTCGCCTGCGGCCCCGGGGGAAACCGTGCACGGCAGTCTCGTCCCAGTGATCTGCCGCGATGCTGCACGGGCTTTCCGCGTGCCCTCGGATCTCTGGGTCGGGCCTTGCCCTCTACAGGAGGAATTTCCAAACATAGTTTAAATGAGTCGCCGGGGGGCGATTTTTGGATTATGCTTGCTCATTCTTGAAGATTTTTCGTTTTTCGTCCAACATCCGCCTGTAGGCAGGGCCGTCGCGTGCGGGAAGCATTTTTCCGTGCCCGCGGCCTCGCTGTGTGGGCCCTCCGCTGCCGCGCCTCCCCGCTCGCGGCGATCGGGGCCGCCTCGCGCTGATCGGGGGCGCCCTGCGCGGAGCTCTCGGCTAGGTGCAGTGACTCTACGGTTGCGTCGGAGGAATATTCAAAAATAGAGTGAATAGTATCGGGACGATTTTTGGAGAAGTTTTTGGACAATTTGGAGGTACTTTTTGCGTATTTTTGATTTTTCATAGAAAAATCCGCCTGGGGACATACCCGTCCCTCCACAGGAGGAGTATTCAAACATTGACGGGCCTCTTTCCCACCACCACCACCAGAAGTTGGATGGGGGGAAGGAGGAGGACGGCGAAGAGGAGCACGAAGAGGAGGAGGAGGGGGAGGCGGAGGAGCAGGAAGAGGACCCCCTACCCCTCCAACGTGTGGTGGTGGTGGTGGTGGTGGTGGTGGAAAACACTTGGCATTTGCGTGTATTTATTTGTGTGTCCCTGGGCCCCTTCACTTTCAAAAAAAACCTCGGGGGTCACAGGACCGCGTGGTGACGGATCGCGCGGGGACCTCGGCATCCCGCGAGAGCCCTCTCCGCACGGCCCGCCGCGACACGGCCCCTCGGGGCGCCCGGCCGCCCCCCAGAGGTCGGCAAGGCGGGGCTGCCGGTTCCCGCCGAGGTGCTCGACGAGAGACCCTGCATCGAGCGTGTGCTGCGCCCGGGCGACGTGCTTTACATGCGGCGGCGAGCGCTGGGGGGACGTTCGGCTACACGGCGAGAGACCCTTCACCAGGGTGACCTGTGGTGCGCGCCCACTGGGTCCGAGGCGGGGATTTATGCATGACCACCGCCTGGAGGATCCATTTTCTGGGACCTCGGCAGGCGGTGGATATGAACATATTCGGGCCCCGGGTGGCCAAAATATACCCACATCCACCGCCCGCTGGGGTACCAGGACGTCGGTTCCCAGGCGGTGGATATGGGTAAATCCCCGCCTCGCAAATGGGTTCCCCAGATCGCCGAACGCGACGTGGTAGCAGCGGTCTGCGCGCCCAGGTTTGCCCCCCCGCGGCCCCCCAAAAGCCGCGCACCAAAGGTCACTCTTACCCAGGATCGCTCGTGTGTGTGTGGTCGAGAAGTGAGAAGGAGGAACCCTTGTCGGAAGGCTCGGAAGGCCTCGGGCCTTCTGGGAAGTTTGCCTGAGCCTTTCCCGAAGGCACAGAAGACTTCTCAGAAGGACGTGGGGCTTCTGAGAAGCCCCGCCGCCGTCTGAAAAGGCCTGCTTCTTCTCACTCCCAACTCCCCCCTTGGGCTGGAGGGTTTCTCCGAAGGGCTTAGGCGACCCCTCCTCCTCCTCTTCCTCCTCCTCCTTCTCATCCCTCCTCCTCCTTCCTCCTCCTCCTCCTCCTCCTCCTCCGCCTCCCCCTCCCCCCTCCTCCTCCTCCTCCTCCTTCTCCTCCTCCTTTTCCTATGCCTCCTCCGCCTCCTCTGCCCCCTCCTCCTCCTTCTCATCCTCCTCCTCCTCGTCCTCCTCGGGTCGGCTGCGGCTCCGGGGGAAACCGTGCACCCTGGGCTCGCCGCCGGTGCATGCCGCGGGGCTTCGTGCACGAGGCGCTCTGCCCCTCGGGGGAGGCCTCGTGGCACGCGACGCTCGCGGTGGCCACGCACGACTGGTCCTGGACGAAGGCGTGCGCAGGAGGAACCCCAGACCTCCAGCGTGTTGGGCACGTCGAGAGGAGGGCGGGGAGTAGGAGGAGGAGGAGGAGGAGGAGGAGGAGGAGGAGGAGGAGGAGGAGGATGAGGCGGAGGATGAGGAGGAGGACGCGGAGGAGGAGGAGGAGGGGGAGGAGGAGGAGGAAGAGGAATCATATTGGCATTAGTAATAAGAATAACAATGCAAACTTAATACGAATAGTAATCGTATTGAGAAGAGTACTATCACGAGTGAGAGTAAGAACGCTAAGACGAATAATAGTACTAATGATACTAATACTGATAATACTAAGCATAATCATAACCACTATCATAATCATAAGCATACGCATGAACATACTCATAATAAAACGAAGACGAAGGCGAATCATACTACTAATAGCGATAATAATAATGCGAATAATGAACATACCAAGACGACGGATAAGACGAATACTACGAATACTAAGACGACTAAACATAATAGCAAAAACAATAACAATCAGACGACGAATGCGAATTATACGAATACTGACACTAGTAATAATACGAATATTACGAATCATACTAAGAGTAAGACGACTAATGCACATACTAATAATAAAACTAATCATGCGACGACGAACAATAATACTACTAATACGGATAAGACGAATATTAATTCGACTAAGAGGACGAATGAGACGATTACTAATACTACGAATAATATTGTTACGAAGACGAGTTCGAAAGATAAAACTAATAGTGCTAAACAAAAGTAGACTAATATTAGTTTTACTCCTACTAAGGATAATCGTACGAATACGGAGCATAACAAGAGACAGAGGAGGAAGAAGAGGAGGAGGAGGATAAGGAAGAGGAGGAGGAGGAGGAGGAGGAGGAGGAGGAGGAGTAAGGGGGGAGGAGGAGGAGAAGGGAGAGGAGGAGGAGGAGGAGGAGGAGGAAGAGGAAGAGGAAGAGGAGAAGTTGGAGGAGGAGGAGGAGCAGGCGGGGGAGGAGGCGGGGGAGGAGGAGGAGGAGGAGGAGGAGGAGGAGGAGGATGAGGAGGAGTAGGGGGAAGAGGATGAGGAGGAGGAGGGAGGAGGAGGAGGAGGAGTAGGAGGAGGAGGAGGAGGTGGAGGATGAGGATGAGGATGAGGATGAGGATGATGATGATGCTGCTGATGATGATGATGATGATGATGATGATGCTGATGCTGATGATGATGATGCTGATGCTGATGCTGATGCTGATGCTGATGCTGATGCTGCTGATGATGCTGAGGATCATGATGCTGATGCTGATGATGCTGCTGCTGATGATGATGGTGGTGATGTTGATGATGATGCTGATGCTGATGCTGATGATGCCGATGCTGATGATGTTGGTGCTCATAATGATGTTGATGCTTATGCTGCTGATGCTAACGATGATGCTCATACTGATGCTGATGCTGCTGCTGCTGATGATGCTGATACTGCTGATGAGGATGATGCTGCTGCTGATGATAATGATGACGATGCTGCTGCTGCTGATGATGATGATGATGCTGGTGGTGGTGATGATGCTGATGATCCTGATGATGATGATGATGATGATGATGATGATGCTGATGCTGATGCTGATGATGATGATGATGATGATGATGCTGCCTTATGCTGCTGCTGATGATGATGATACTGATGATGATGCTGATGATGCTGATGCTGTTGCTGATGATGATGCTGATGATGCTGATGATGATGGTGGTGGTGGTGATGATGATGATGAGGATGATGATGTTGATGCTGATGCTGATGCTGCTGCTGCTGCTGCTGCTGCTGATGATGATGATGATGATGATGATGATGATGATGATGATGATGATGAGGCGGAGGAGGAGGACGAGGAGGAGGAGGAGGAGGAGGAGCTGGAGGCAGATGAGGTGGAGGCAGAGGAGGCAGAGGAGGAAGAGGAGGATCATGATGATGAGGAGGAGGCAGAGGCAGAGGAGGAGGAGGAGGAGGAGGAGGATTAATAATATAATGGTAATACTTTTAAAACTTATAACCTTAACAATAATGATCATGATGGTCATCTCAATAATAATAGTAGTAATCACAATACTCAGAAAGCAAACATAATCAGAAGAAGAAGGAGGAGGAGGATGAGCAGGAACAGAGGAGGAGGAGGGGGAGGAGGAGGAGGAGGAGGAGGAGGAGGAGGAGGAGGGCGCGGCCAAGCCTGGGAGTGGAGTAGCGTCGTGGTGCGATCTGTGCAGCAGGTGGTCGCCGCGGCCCTCCAGACCATGGACGCCGGCCCCTCCACGCGCTGGCGTGCGGCGGTGCCGCTCCCGCTCGGGGCCGAGGGCGGCGAGGGCTCCTCCGAGTCCGACCTGGCCGCCGCCCAGCGGGAGCCGAGCCTCCCACATTCGGGCGAAGATCTCCAAGGGTTCGGCAGCAAATCTTGGGAGCCTGGAGTACCCTTTGTCTTTAGCGTCGATTCGCGTCGACTAGTGTCTGGGAGTCGACGAGACAGTGCCGACTAGCGTCGTAGCGTCGACTAGCGTCAATTCATCGTCAACCAGCGTCGACTCGCAAGGGCCGAGAAGATGGTATGGGAGGCTCCCATGAGTCGCCACCGAACAAGGGCTTGTCGACTTTCCGCTCAACGACTTGTGGGGATCAAGCCGGATGCGTGAAGGCAAATGTCGATACATCGAGGTAGATCCAGGTAAGCCAGTGTAAGCCCGGGTAAACCCAAGTAAATCCACGAGGTCTCCACAGTACTTTTGACAAATCTTGGCCGCTCCAGCGCGAGTCAAGGGACGGCAGAAGTCGTTAAGCCCTTGACGATAAGAGAGCTATGCACATGCACCGTTCTTGGCCAGGCCCATCCTTGGCTCAGGATCGGTGCTTGGGCCTTCCTGGCCAAGGCAGGACGGCGTATGCACCGATCCTGGGCTCAGAATGGGCCTGGCCAGAATCGATGTACTGTGCGATATTTCTCTTTCCTCCTTTAGTGAAGGAGAAGGCGCCGATGTAGCTTCGATCAGCGTCAATTTTACGTCGATCAGCGCCGATTCGCATGAGCCAGCAAGATGACGTGGGAGGCTCCCTTGATGTGGGAGGCTCCCGTCTCTGTTGGGTCCAGTCCTCTCAAGTGTGGGGCTCCAGAGAAAGCCTCGCCTTCGAGGATCGAGAGTTGGCATTTCTGCCTCGGCAGAAGGCGGCGGAACACTGGCGGAAGGCGGCGGCCAGGCCTCGGAGGGTTTTCTTTCCAGAACCTCCCAGACCCCCCCTCAGTTTTGTTGTGTTTTTTTTTCCCCCCCGAATTAGGCTTGCCTCAGGGTTAGTACTTGGTCAAAGGTTGGTGTCTCGGAGTGTTACTTTGCCCGTTGCCCAGAGGTTCCCCTGGTTCCCCGGCTTCCCGGGGCTCCCCGGGTTCCGGGTTCCCCGAGTTCCCCAGGTTCCCCAGATTCCCGGGGTTCCCGGGGTTCCTCGAGTTCCCCGGGTTCCCCGCCCCTGGTGCCTCGTATTTTTATTGTGCCCGTTCCAAGGGATGCCACGCAATGCTATCGTTTAACCGATCCCCATCCTTCTCCCTATCCCCTTCGAGACCCCCACCAAATTGACACCCCAGTTGGGGACACACCCCTCGAAACCCGAAGGGAACGGCCTATATCCCCATCTAGGGGGGTAAATCGGCCAGTGCGGCCCAGGCCACGCCGCTGGGGATGGGGATCGGTTAAACGATACTAGCAATGCCAAGCAATGCGAATTAATGCGAAGCAATGCCAACCAATGCCAAACAATGCCAAGCAATGCCAAGCAATGCCAAGCAATGCCAAGCAACGCCAAGCAATGCAAGCAATGACAATCTTTGCGCCCATACAATAGGAAGCTTTTTTTAAATTGGGATCGCGCCGGGTTCACTTTTTTGGGGGGGGGCGGCGGGGGGGCTGGGGGAGTTTTCCTCCAGAAAGCCCTTTTCTCAAGGAAGGTTTTTGTGGGGTTTGGGGGGGTTCTTTGTGGGAGCCCTCCCAGAGACACCCTCAGGGGGTGGGGAGAGGGGCGGGCTAGGGTGGGGTAGTCCCCCCCCCCACAGAGTCCTCCTCAGAGGAGTTTTTGGGGTCTTCGGGCTTTTTCCCACGGAGCCTTCCCAGAGCCGCCCTCAGGCGGTGGGGGGTGGGGTCGGGTTTTTGGCGATCAGAACTCGGGGTCCGAGCTGTTCGTGAAGCACTCCGCAGCGGAGGAGAAGAGACCGGTGCCGGGGGCCCTCTCTCGTTTTTGCCTTCTTAGGCCTGCCGGGACGGGAGGCCCTCGTCGCCACCGATGGAGTTGCTTCGAGATTTTGGTCAGAACGCGCCCCTGGCGAGCTCTGGGGAGCAGCGGTGCCGAAGGATCGCGCCGCATCGCCAGTACATCGGCGATGCCTGTTCAATGTGGAGCCCGACTTTCTCCACTCCGATGGCGCAGATGCATCGCTGGCATCGCCAGTGCATCGCTGGTGCATCGGCGATGCGTCGGCCATGGGGCGCGATCTTCCGATGTCATTCCCTGGGACCCACTTTTGGGAGGCCTCAACAGGAGCTGGAGGACTTTGTCTCGGAGATGCGCTCGCGCGTGACCGCGCCGGTCATCCTGTGGGAGGGTCCAAACCCCAGTTTTCGCGTCGTGCAGGTGATACGGTAGGGGAAACACTTGGTGGACACTCCCCCGTTCCCCCAAACTCAAAGTTGGTACTCGCGGGGGAGACTGCGGTCGAAGTGCAACTCATCAGACCCACCGCTCACTTTGAACATTGGGGGGAGGGGGAGGCGTTGACCGATGAATGTGGCATGCGTGTTCGCTATTTTATCCGAGGCCTGTGCCCAGACCTCCAGCGTATGGAATACGTCAAGGCTGATGTTTTTTCCCAACCATCCTGTGATGGTGGGTCCTCGTTTTGAAGAGACAGCGCCCCGCGTTCCTTCCTCCTCTCCTCCTCCTCCTCCTCCTCCTCCTCCTCCTCCTCCTCCTTCTCCTCCTCCCCCTCCCCCTCCCCCTCCTCCCTCCTCCCTCCTGCTGTCACCCCCTCACTTTGGCACACCCCTCACACGTTTCGTGATCCCATAGGGAGCTCCACCGAAGCCCCCAGTGGGACCGCCCGCATGCGTCAGCACACCCAGCATAACGTTTCGTGGCCCCATAGGGAGCCCCACCGAAGGCCCCAGTGGCACTGCCCACATGCGTCAGCCACCACCCATTACGGCACGTCCCTCCCGCGTTTCGTGGCCCCACAGGGAGCTCCACCGAAAGCGGCACCCACAACGCGTTACTCACAACTGCATACGGTTGGGTCCCTCGCCAGGATAATTTCGTTTTGCAGTTTTCGGGGCAAGAGCTTTCAGCGGGCCCTGCTCGGGATCAAGCGCTGGCCACGGGGGCAGGGTCGGTACGTCGGGTGCTGAAAGAGGAGGAGGAGGATGAGGAGGAGGAGGAGGAGGAGGAGGAGGAGGTGCTGGAGGAGGAGGAGAGGAGGAGGAGGAGGAGGAGGAGGAGGAGGAGGGGAGGAGGAGGAGGAGGAGGAGGAGGAGGAGGAGGAGGGGAGGAGGAGGAGGAGGAGGAGGCGGAGGAGGAGGAGGAACGTCGGAGGCGGATCGTTTTCACAGTTTCTATGTGCTGTTCGGCTTCTAGGGGGGGCGTTGCGGCAGGAGACGGTTCAGAACGAAGCAGAGTGGGTCCCTGGGAGGCTCGATACTACCAGGGGTCCACGACGTGAATTAATGACGACGTCCGGGGCCGCCCAGGAAACTATACGTAGCACCCCGCAGATGCGGATAAGAGTGAGGGGGTGGTGGGGGCGTCGGCAGTTTGCGAGACTCCGGAGAAGCCCGCCGCAGGCGCCAAAGTTTCACGAATTATTCAACGAGCCCGCCGCAGGCGCCGATTTTTTCGTTAAACTAATGTGGGTAGGTCGCGGGTGGGTCGCAGGTGGGTCGCACATGGGTCGCGGGTGGGTCGCGGGTGGGTCGCTGTTGGGTCGCGGGTGGGTCGCGGGGTGTGTCGCAGAAGATCCACCCCATAATAATCACCTCGACAAGCGAAAGGTTTAATAAACGCACACAAGCAATTCATCGAACAGGGCAGGGCTGTTTAGACGACGCCCACGGCTGTTGTCTGGTCTGGGTGGTTTTTCCTCCCTTGATGGTGGGTCGCGGGGTGGGTCGCGGGTGGGACGCGGGGTGGGTCGCGGGGTGGGTCGCGGGGTGGGCCGCGGATGGGTCGCGGGGTGGGTCGCGGGTGGGTCGCGGGGTGGGTCGCGGGGTGGTCGCGGGTGGGTCGCGGGTGGGTCGCAGGGTGGGTCGCGGGTGTGTCGCGGGTTGGGTCGCGGGTGGGTCGCGGGGTGAGTCGCGGGTGGGTCGCGGGGTGGGTCGCGGGGTGTGTCGCGGGGTGGGTCGCGGGTGGGTCGCGGGTGGGACGACGACAAACAATAACAACAATAACAACAACAAGAACAACAACAACAGCAACAGCAGCAGCAGCAGCAACAACAACACCAACAACAACAACAACAGCAACAACAACATCAACAACAACAACAGCAGCAGCAGCAACAACAACACCAACACCAACAGCAGCAGCAACAACAACACCAACAACAATACCACCAGCAACAACAACATCAACAACCACAACAGCAACAACACCACCAACAACAACATCAGCAACAACAGCAACACCAGCAACAACAACAAAAACAACAGCAGCAGCAACAACAACAGCAACACCAACAACAGCAACAACAACAACAGCAACAGCAACAGCAGCAACAACAACATCAACAGCAACACCAACACCAACACCACCACCAACAACAACAGCAGGAGCAGTAGCAGCAACAACAGCAGCAACAACAACAACACCAACAGCAACAACAACAACCACAAGAACAACCACAACCACAACCACAACCACAACCACAACCACGACCACGACCACAACCACAACAACAACCACAACAACAACAACAACAACAACAACAACAACAGCAACAACAACAACAACATCGCCACCACCACCAACAACAACAGCAACGCAACAAGCAGAATTCTCACCACGAATTCCTTATTCAGCCACGCACCCAGGAACAATGAATGACGTTCGGTCCCTTCACTCTGATTTTCTGAGGCCCGCACCCCAGACCCCCGCCGTCATGATTTTTTCATGGCGCGATCCCCAGGAGGTCCAGACACATTCCCCGGGACCGGTTTCTCATCCTGAGTCGTCTTTTGACGGTCCCGAGGCCTGGTAAGGGCCCCAGGGGCCGAAAATAGCGAAAAACTTCCGGTCGTGATTTTTTCACAATGCGAGGGGGTCTGGGACAGATTCCTTGGATCGGCGCTGGACTCTTTCCCCACAATTGCGGAGCGATCCAAGGATGGGGCCGTGGGGAGGGGGTTTCCAGCGCCGACCCAAGAAGTCTGCGCGGGCGTCCGAAAGCGTGTGCCTGTGCCGCTTGTTGTCCCGTGGCGGTTCGCTAGGGGTATGGCGCCAGGATGGCGGTCTTCTGACTCAGACCCCGTCGCGTCATGAACAAAAACAGACGGACGGTTTTTCGCTGATTTCGGCCCCTGGGGGCCCTTTCCAGGCCTCGGGACTGTCAAAAAACGATTCAGCAACCTGCAGCCAATCCCTGGGAATGTGTCCGGACCTTTGGGGTTAAGTCGGGCGTGTTCTTGTACAGGAGGAAAATGCATAAATAGTAGAACTATTCTCAGGTGACTATGTTTGGACAATTTTTGAGTATTTTGTTGTATTTTTGGGCTCTTTTTCATTTCTCGTCCAAAATCCCCCTGTAGGGGGACAGGCCCGACCTAACTTTGGGGGTCGCGTCATGGACAAATCATGACGTCGGGGGTCTGGGAGGATGGCGGGATTCTAAGAGGGGGGGACTGCTTAGTATTAAGTCGGGCGTGTCCCTCTCTACGTATTTGTATTCAGTCATTGTGAACATTTTCTGACTATTCTCCTTACTTTTCGTCCAACCTCCACCTGCAGGAAGACACGCCCGACCTAAGCTTAGTAGGCAGGGGGCCTTCTCAGAAGGGCCCAGGGGCGTCACCGCCCACCAAACCACCCCAACCCAACCCGAAGGCCCCGATTAGCCGTCCATTTCCAGTGGGGGGGGGGTCGGGGAACATAGGAAAAACGCATGCGCCGCCCGTACCCCCCCCAACCCGAATCCAGGGTCTTCGGGTTGGGTTGGGGTGGTTTGGCAGGTAGTCAGGGTTTCCAGGGAGGCAGAAGTCGGGCGAGCTTCGCAGGAGGCCCCCGCCTTCTCGGAAGCTCCCGCGCCCTCGCAGCAGGCCGCCCCCTCTCCCCGCGCCGCCCCCCCCCCTCGGGCTGGGCGCCGCCACGCCCGCGCAGGTCCTCGGGGCGACGCTGGCGCAGAGGCTCGAGAGGCACCCCGTGAGCGGAACGCATCTTCGGGGGGCGGCAAAGAGGGGGGCGAACGTATGTTCGGGAGGTTTTTCGCCATGTTCGGTCTCCGGGGGCCCTTGCCGGCTTTCGGGGCCGTCGAAAGACGATTCAGGATGAAAAGCGGGTCCCAGAGAAGGGGTCCGGACCTCCAGCCGGGGGCGGCAGAGAGGGGGGTGATGATTAGGGGGGGGGGATAGCATGGCGGGGGCCATGAGATGTCCCCAGATCTCAGGGCGCCGCTTGTCATTTCATGATGTTCCCCCCCCCCCTTGGGCCGCGCACGTGCCGCCGGCCATGATCTGCGCCCCCCCCCCCCCCCTCTTGGACGCCCCCCCCTCTTGACCGCCCCCGATGTATGTCCGCATCCGCGGCCCCGCGGGCCGTGCCCCTGGGCCGCGACCCCGCGGCTGCGCGGCGTTTTTTGTTCGCTGGTCCCCCCGCGCGGAGCCTATCCGCGCGGCCGCGTATCCGCGGCACCGCGCCCCACAGCCCAGACACTGCGAGGGCGTGGATGCGGATACAGGCGGCCCGGATCAGTAGGTCGACCCTGCCAGCTCAAGGGTACCCTCGTGTCCTGTGCCTCGCGACACGTGGCGTCTTACACTCCTATGGCGATGTGGCCCTCGGAAGGGTCTTGTGTCCTCTCGCGTGTCCTTTCCAATCAATGCCGACTGTACGATCGCCGCTCGAGAGGCACAACGCCATGCAGGAGCAGTCCGCCGGCGGCTTCCTCCAGGCCCTTGACCAGGCTCGTGCCCGCCGGGCAGACACGCCCGCCTGGCGCGCGCGGCGCGTCACGCTCGGCACCAGGCTGCGGCAGGCCACCCCGAGCGAGAAGCGCGAGGACCAGCGGCGGCATCCGAACCCAAAGAGCGCCCTCGCCAAGCAACGATCTGATCAGGCAGCTCGATGCCCAGACCCCCTCGAGTCATGAACAAATCACGACGGAAGGTTGTTCTATATTTTCGGCCTCTGGGGGCCCTTAACGGCCCTCGGGGCCGTCAAAAAACGATTCAGGATGAAAAGCCGGTCCTGGTGGCTGGGTCCGGACCTCTGGGGGTCGCGTAATGAAAAAATCATGACGTCGGGGGTCTGGGTGGCTGGCAGGGGCAGGGCTCGGAATTCGTCGAAGACGTTGCGAGAGCCGAGCACTGCCTCCGCCTCCCCTCGAGTCAGGAGGATCGATGCGCGGCGGGAGCGGTGCTCGGAGTCCGTCGAACGCGTGGCGAAAGTCGAACCCTACCCCCGCCTCCCATCGGTTCAGGAGAATCGATGACTGGTGGGGGTAGGGTTCGGAGGTCGGAAAGGGTGCGTTCTGTGGACGCTTGGAAGGGGGGGGGTCGAACCGCAAGCGGGGGGCCTGAAATGCAAGGGGTGGGGGGGGGGGATTCGAACCAGGGGGGGGGGGCGGGGGGGGCGGCCCTCAAGGCGGGGGGAGTCGAGCCTTGCCCCTCCCCGTTTCCGAACTGCAGGCGGGAGGGGGCTCGAACTGGCCCCCCCCCCTGGCTCCCCACCGGCGACCGACGACGGCGAGCGCCGGCGCTGGCGGCGGCGCCGGCGCCGTCAGGCAACGGCGACGACGATCGAGCCCTAGTGCGATGCTATTGGGGCTGCATCGAGCCCTAGCAAGATTCTATGAGAGTTGTGGATCGAGCCCCAGAAGGGTTCAGTTCGGGCTCTAGATCTAGCTGTAGCAGGACTCTGCTCGGAGTGGATCGGGCCTCCGTTGGATTTGATTCGAGCTGGATCTAGCTGTATAGTAGGATTCAGTTTAAGATGGGTCGAGCCCGACTAGGATGCGTTGGATCTAGCTGGATCCTGGATCGAGCCCGACTCGGATGTTATTGAAGTTAGATCCGCCTGTAGTGTCCAGGGATTTTTTTCCAAGCTAGCGTCCACGAAACCCCGTTCTCTCGGACGCTGCCACCCCAGAGGACCAGCTGCTCGCCGCCCGCTGCAAGGGCGGCTGCAAGGGCAGCCGGAAGGCCTCGGGTGTTCGATCCCGACGTCTCTTCGCGTTGCAGATGTCCGACGAGGTGATTTGTTGAATCCCAGTGTTTTGTATCGATTTCGGCCTTTGGGGCTCACTGTCGGGGCCTCTTCTTGTTGGTTTCTGTTTATCCAGGGGGAGTTGGAGGAGGAGGAGGAGGAGGAGGAGGAGGAGGAGGAGGAGGAGGAGGATTTGCCCGCCCGGGCCGGCGCCGGCAGCAGGCAGCACCAGGGAGCCGCGGCGGTCCGAGCTTCGCGGCTGTTCTCCAGTCTCCTCCCTCCCCCTAGTCGAAGATTAACAAAACACCATAGACATAAGTTTTAGGCTTAAGTCGGGCGTGTCCCTCAACAGGAGGAAGATTCCAAAATGGTCAAAAACATAGTCTGGGGACGATCCTTCGACTATTTTTGAGCATTCTTTGACTATGTTTAATCTTCCGTCCAAAATCCACCTGTAGGAGGACACGCCCGACCTAATTTTAGGCGCTCCGCGCGGATTTCCTGGATCCGCGCTGGGCCCCCCAGCGGCGCCTCCGGTGCCGCCACGGAGGGAGGGGGGTCCAGCGCCGATCCAAGAAATCCGCGCGGAGCGCCAGAAGTTTAGGTTCATGGCGTTTTTCTTTTTCTACTCCGAACAGGAAGGCCCCTGACTTCTCAGAAGTCCCCGCCTTCTCAGAGTACCCCCCCTTCCGATGTCGTGAAGGCTTCAACGCGGGGTCCCCGGACCTCGCGACAACTTCCTGCGCCCCGGATCCTTTTTTTGTTTTTTTTGTTGAAGGGGCCCAGGGACACACAAATAGATAGACACACATCCCAGGATTCCCCATATTGTCCACATGTCCCGTATGTTCGTCGCCCCACCTCCAAGATTTCCCACATTTCCTTGGGAACCGCCGGCGATTCTTTGTGCCCGCGTGTGCCTTTTCCCTCCTGATTGTTGGACGGCCCCAGGGCCCGAGAGCGGCCGCCAGGCGCCGAAAGTTGTGAAAACTGCGGTTTCGATGTTGTTTTCCGTAAGTGCGCTGTCGGGCGGGCCTGCAGGAACACGACAGGTCGTCCCAGAGCGTCTCTATCTGAAGGGCTCGCAGAGCGCCCCGCAGGGCTTTGGAACGGCCGCGGCTCCCGATGCATCCTCCAGAGCCGCCAGTCAGAGATCCCCAATCTGTCTCAGTCAGATTTTATCACGGTCCTGGCTTGGTCCCCAGATATCGGCCCGGGGCATCGGTTGTTGTTGTTTGTTGTTGTTGTTCTTGTTGTTGTTGTTGAACATTATTAATTCTAAAGAATAATTATTGTTGGGACCCCTGGTGCACGGCCCCCCTGCGCCGCCTAGGCCGCAGCTACATTTTCATCATTTTCGTGAGGAAGCCTCAGGTAACGATGTCATCAAGATCCGGTTGTTTTGTTGTAATCCGCTTTCCCTTGCAAAAAACACTATAAAATGACATTTCTTGTTCTAATATAATCAAATTTCAAGAATCCCTTGCAAAAAATAAGGTAAAGTGGACATTCGCGCGCGCAAGACGAAATCCTTCCAAAAGCTTAGTGTTCGGAGCGATTTTAACATAAAACATCAAAAAACCAATGGTTTTTCAACAAAAAATGTCAAAATCTCATCCCGCGCGCTCTTGCGGATTCGTAGGAAACCCAACACTTTTTAAACATTTCTGTCAAACGGGCTTTTGCGAGCAACTTTTTCGAACTTCTGCGACAACGGTTGCGCACCTGCCAGGGCCATCATCCCTGTCAAATAATACCATGCGGGACACATTCGTTTTTTCTTCGCGCGCGCACGCCGAAATCTCCAAAAACCATTGGGCTTCTTAAGAATTTTAGCACCGCGCATCATAAAATCACACGAATCGCACCGTAGGTCCTCGAAAAACACCTGCACGACTTTTCAAAATTTCTACCCGCTTAATCACTTCTGTGGGTGTACGAACGTAGGCTTAACAACTTCTGTGGGTGTGTACTCCACGCCAGTGTAGTAGCCACGGTCGTCCGCAGGCCACGAAGTGAAGTGTCCGAACGTCATAGGGCGGGAAGCTGGGTGTGGGTGGTGGCGAAGAGTCGTTTGGAAATTTGGTAGAGCTTGAACCGGCCCCCCCACAAAGTGGGGGTATTGGCTGGCGTCGCTATGAAAACCCTGGCACTGGTGAGAACGGAGTGTCCCCACGTGCTAGTAATTGTTGTGGTTGTTGTGGTTGTTGTTGTTGTTGTTGTTGTTGTTGTTGTTGAATTCTCATTCTTGAAGAATAATTATTGTTGATCCCCCCCCACCGGTGTTGTTGTTGTTCGCACCTTGTTTTTCTCAAGGAAAGTCTTCCTGCTCAAACTTGCCCCTGCCCCCCGGGCTACAACAACAACGGCTTGAGACTTCCTCGATTTTTACTGCTCCCGCCTGAGACTTCCGCGCAATTTACTCAGGAAAGGCGCTCCCGTCTGAGACTTCCTCGCAATGTAATCAAGACCCCCGCTCCCGCCTGAGACTTCCGTGCAATTTACGTGGGAACGGCGCTCCCGCCTGAGACTTCTTCGAATTTTACTCAGGACCCCCGCTCCTGCCTGACATTTCCGCGCAATTGACTCAGGAACGGCGCTCCCGCCTGAGACTTCCTCGCAATTTGGTGAGGACCCCCGCTCCCGCCTGAGACTTCCGTGCAATTTGCTCAGGAACGGCGCTCCCGCCTGAGACTTCTTCAGACTTCCTCGCAACTTAGTCAGGGCCCCCGCTTCCGCTTGAGATTTCCTCACAATGTACTCAGGACTGCGCTCTCGCGTGCGACGTCCTCACAAATTATTCTGGAATTGCGTTTCTGCGCTCAGGAACCACGCGCGCGCCAAGGACGCCTTCACAACGTGGTATCTTCCCTCTTCCTTCGTCCTTCCCCCTCCCCTTCCTCCCACTCTCCCTCGTTCTTCCCCTCCTCCTCTTGCAGGGCCCGCGCCAATTCCAATGGCGGGCAGAGAGATGTACGCCCCCGAAGGATTGTCCGCCCGTTCCGGTTTGCCCGTGCGTCTAAGCCCGCCGGCCCCAGCAAAGAGAAATAATCCCCCCGAAAGGGGTGTGATCGAAGACGAAGAGGGCGGGTATCGAGGGTGTAGGGTATACGTGTTGAATGACTCGCGGGCAAGTAAGAGCGTACAGCCTTAAAATGGTTGTTGTTGTTGTTGTTGTTGTTGTTGTTGTTGTTGTTGTTGTTGTTGTTGTTGTTGTTGTTGTTGTTGTTTTTGTTGTTGTTGTTGTTGAGTTTTCATTTCTGAGAAATGATTATTGTTGATCTCCCCCACCTGTGCATATTGTTTTTCTCAACGAAAGTGTGCCTCTCGACGCTCGCACCCTGTTTTTAATCGGGAAAAGTCTTGAGGCTCAAACTGGCCCCCTGGCCCCCGGATTACAACAACAACAACAACAACGGCTCCCGCCTGAGACTTCCTCATAATTTCGCCAGGACCCCCGCTCCCGCCCGAGACTTCTTCGCATGTTATTCAGGAATCGCGCTGTCGCTTGGGACTTCCTTACAATTTATTCAGGAATCGCTCTCCCGGCGCTCTGGAGTCGCGCTCTCGCTGGAGACCTGCTTGCAATTTACTGAAGAATAGCGCCCTTGCGTTGGAATTTCTTGCGATTTACTTAAGCGCCGCGCTCCCGACACCCAGGCACCCAGGAGTCGCGCTCACGCTTAGAACTCCGTCACAGATTACCTAGGAATCGGGATCTCGCTGCCCTTCGTGGCCCCGTTGCAGCCCTTCGTGGCCCCCTCGCTTTGTTTCGCGGCCCCGTTGCAGCCCTTCGTGGTCCCCTCGCTTTGTTTCGTGGTCCCGTTGCAGCCCCTCGTGGCCTCCTCGCTGCCCTTCGTTTCGTGGCCCCGTTGCAGCCCTTCGTGGCCCCCTCGCTGCCCTTCGTGGCCCCGTCGCAGCCCTTCGTGGTCCCGTTGCAGCCCTTCGCGGCCCCCTCGCTGCCCTTCGTGGCCCTGTTGCATTCCTTCGTGGGCCCCTCGCTGCCCTTCGTGGCCCCATATATGTATGCCCTTCGTGGCCCCCGCTCGTTCGCGCCCGTGGTGGCCCCATAGGCATGCCCTTCGTGGCCCCGCTGTCGCCCTTCGTGGCCCCCTTGCTGCCCTTCGTGGCCCTGTTGCTGCCCTCAGTGGCCCCGTCCTTGCCCTCCGCGGCCCAGTATACGTATGCCCTTCGTGGCCCCCGCTCGTCCGCGCCCGTTGTGGCCCCATGTGCATGCCCTTCGTGGCCCCGCTGTCGCCGTTTGTGGCCCCCTCACTGTCCTACGTGGCCCAGTTGCTACTCTCAGTGGCCCCATCTTTGCCTTCTGTGGTCCCGCATTATCTGCCCTTCGTGGCCCCCGCTCTTTCGCGCTCTTCCTGGCCCCATACGCATTCCCTTCGTGTCCCCGCTGTCTCCCTTCGTGGCCTACTTCGTGTCCTTGTGGCCCTGCTGTCGTTCTCTCTCGCTCTCGCTTTCGCTCGTCGTCGCCGTCGCCGTCGTCTTCGTCGTCGCCGTCGTCGTCGTGTCCTTGTGGCCCTGCTGTCGTTCTCTCTCGCTCTCGCTTTCGCTCGTCGTCGCCGTCGCCGTCGTCTTCGTCGTCGCCGTCGTCGTCGTCGACGTCGTCGTCGTCGTCGTCGTCGTGGTCGGTCCCCTGTCCGTCCCTCTTGGGGTCGGGTCGACGGTCCGCGGCCGCCCCGCCGATCAGCGCTGCCGCTGGCGAGGCCGACTGTCCGCGGCCGCCCCGCCGCTTGCCGGGGCCCAGCCTGCAGGGAAGAAGGTATACCCCCCAATAGGGTTTCGATCGAAGACGAAGAGGGTGGGTATCGAGGGTTTGGGAAATACGCGTTATGGACACTCGAGCAGATAAGGGCGAACAGTCTTAAGATGATTGTTGTTGTTGTTGTTGTTGTTGTTGTTGTTGTGATTGTTGTTGTTGTTGTTGTTGTTGTGATTGTTGTTGTTGTTGTTGTTGTTGTTGCTGTTGCTGCTGCTGTTGTTGTTGTTGTGTTTGTTGTTGTTGGTGATGTTGTTGTTGCTGCTGCTGTTGTTGTTGTTGTTGTTGCTTCTCCAATGCGCGGTTCCTGGAAGGCCCGACCCTTCCCCCCGGGCCGGTTTTTCATCCGCAGCCGTTTCTTGACGGTTCCAGGGCCCGGCGAGAGGCCCCGGAGGCTGGAAACAGAGAAGCGTCTCCGTCATGGTTTTTTCGGAAGCCCCCCTGATGGGTCTTGGCTTCGTCCTGCGATGGAGGTCTGCGGGCCAGCTCGGCAGTCACCGCCCAGCAAGCCAACCGAGCCCAACCCGAAGGCCCCCATTTGTCCTCCATTTCCAGTGGGGGGGGGGGTCGGGGAACATGGGAAAAACACATGAAACCCGTACCCCCCCCAACCCGAAATTAGGGTCTTCAAGTTGCGTTGGGGTGGTCTGGTAGGTCGTCAGGCAGTTCTTGGCGGCCCCCTCCGCCAGAGGGCGGCGCGGGCGGCGGCAAGGGCGCCGGCGGCGGGCTGTCGGCGCGGGTGGAGGTCCGCCTCTGGCCAGGGGGAGCCCATTTGTCTTTTTTTCGTTTGTGTGTGTGTGTGTGTGTGGTGTGTGTGTGCGTCCAGCGGCTGCGAGACCCTTAGTGGTCTCGGACTGCTCGGGCGGGCTTAGACGCGCGCGCCCGCGATTTGCTGTCTTCCGACCTTCTACGCCCTGTCGCTACGCACAGGGCCGCGACGCCAAAAGTAAACGAAATTGTGTGTGCGTGTCTGTGAGTGCGCTGTGTAATTGTGTGTGTGTGTGTGTGTCCGAATGTGTGTGTTTGTGTCTGTGTGTGCGCGCGCAGCCCGAGGGGGCAGACCGGGGAGGGTGAGTGGCATCATGAGAGGAGGATGAGGCTAATAGCTGGAGGGGGGCGGGGGAGCAGCACGGGGGAGGGAACCAAGAGGACGAGGATGACGATGATGGGGGTAACGATGATGAGAATGAGGATGAGGATGAGGATAACGAGGACGACGGGGATGATGCTGCTGCTGATGATGATGCTGCTCAGTAAGCGGAATGAGGGTGATGATGATAATGATGAAGCAGATGATGATTATGCTGATGATGATGGTGGTGATGATGATGGTGCTGCTGCTGATGATGATGAGATGGTGATGGTAATGATGATGGTTTTGATGATGGTGATGATGACGATGCTGATGATGCTGATGCTGATGCTGATGATGATGATGATGATGATGATGATGATGATGATGATGATGCTGATGGCACTGCTGGTGCTGGTGGTGATGGTGTGGTTGTGGTGGGGATAATGATGATAATGCTGATGCTGCTGCTGCTGATGCTGATGACGATGATGATGCTGCTGCTGATGATGATGATGATGATGATGGTGGTGGTGATAGTTGTATAGTCCGCAACGAATAGTTAGCAAATGTTTTATACAACGTTTGCTATCTATAGGTTTTTTTTGGGTAAAAGTTGTCCGAAATGGGGGGTATTTTTTGGATGCCTTTTTAACGAAAAATCCATATAATTCGAGTTTCTACTCAGAATTTCGGTCATGTATATAAAATCACGTCCATTTTTTTCGGTTAAAGTGCGTTTCTTTAATCGCGATTTGCCACCATTGTCGTGCTATCTAGTGTGCGCCTTGGCGTGCTATCTAGTGGGCGCCGCCCGCCCCAAGATGGCCTCGGAGGGCCCCGAGGCGGCCCAAGAAAGCCCCGAGACGGCCCAAGACGGCCCAAGACGCGTCCAAGACGTCCCAGGAGAGGTCCACGCGGTCATCGTCATCGGTCATCGTCATCGGTCATCGTCATCGGTCATCGGGCCCACACACCTGGCCATGTGATTTTTGTTCAATCCCAGCGGTCTCTCCTCGGTTTCGGCTCCTGGGGGCCCTTTTCGGGCCCCAGGACCGTCAAAAACGGACCCTGGGAGAAAACCTACTCCCTGTCGGCGGGTTCGGGACCCCTGGGGCCGCGGATTGAAACAATCACATTGTCGGATGTCTGGGCTGGGACGCCTCTCTGCCGCCGCCGCGTCGCGAGATGCTCCAGGGGGAGGGGGGGCTACGACCCCCCAGGCGGCCCAAGACCGCCCCAAGACGGCTTCGCGACGGCCCAGGACCGCCCCAAGACCCCTCCCGGGCCCCGACCCATAGTTAGCACACAATGATGGGGCTCTCAGGGGCCCAAGATCTGTACAATTAGCAAGCCCGGGATGCTTCAGGGGGGCCCTGAGTGGGGCTCGAGACATCCTCACAACTCGGGAGCTGCCGCTCGAGACATCCTCAGATCTGGGGCGGCTGACTGACTGACTGACTGACTGACTGACTGACTGACTGACTGACTGACTGACTGGCAGGCGGGTCGGTGCTGTGTTATTGCTCTCCCGGGAGGGGCCTTGGGGGGGAAACCGACCTTTTGGCTTCGAGCTTGCGCGCGATGGCGCGCCGCGTTGTGGTGGTCGCCCGCGACGGCAGATGTTTGTTCCACTGCCTGCGCCTGGCGCGCCAGGGCGAGGAGCCCGTGAAGCAGCATGAGGCCGTCGAGCGGAACGTCATGGGCTGCCCAGTGAATATGGCCACCCAGAAATGCGAAACCGCCGAGGCGATCCAGGACCCTAGGAGGAACCACGGGAAGCCGGGGGGGTCCGCGCCGTGCTGTGCCGCGCTGTGCCATGCGGAGCCGACAAAGTCATTGAGAAACAATTGTGTTTTAAGCGGCTCTTTTCTCTGAAAAGTACTCCCCCTCGACCCACCCGTGCCCTGCATCCTCCCCCCACGAGTACTCGGTGCCTTTCCTGGAGCACTTGAGCAAGTCGGGGCGTTATGATATCGGCGAACGCATCCTGGCTGGGGACTCGCCCTCGCCAGAGCTCCTCGATGAGGTCGCTCAGGTTCCCAGGGGGCGCCAAAAAATCAGTTTCCGACCCCTCGGGAGATGGGGGCAAAGATAGCACCGAATGGGCGGCGCGTTACCCCATCCTTCCCTTCCTCCTCCTCCTCCCTCCTCCTCCTCCTCCTCCTCCTCCTCCTCCTTCCTCCTCCTCCTCCTCCTCCTCCCTCCTCCTCCTCCTCCTCCCTCCTCCTCCTCCTCCTCCTCCTCCTCCTCCTCCTCCTCCTCCTCCTGGTCTTCGTCGTCCTTCAGGATCGGCGGCATTGGCCGTCAGGCCTTCAATCTTGATTCCAGAGATTTTGGAGATTTTTGGCCGCGTCGAGGTTTACAACGTTCACATTGTCGTCCACCACGGCTCGCTCGACCGCGATTACGTCGATGAGAAGAACACAGGTGCGCCGCAGAAGGTCGAGCTCTTACTTCGGCTGGTCGGCGAGCAGGAGAGGAAAGTGGAGCACTACGACCTCGTTTGGCCGCCCGCAGTGCCAGGGGCTCCAAAAGGGCTCCAACAAAGATCCAAACGGGCTCCAAAGGGCTCCAAAAAAGCTCCAACAGGGTTCCGAAAGGGGTGATCCATGAGGGCGCCAAAAGAGCAACAAGGGAACAAGGGGGAACATGGAGCGGGAGGGGGCCCTGCCAGGTGGAGAACCCAGCGAAGAAGCAGCGGATCACCGACGGGCTCGACGAAGATCTGTGGCGACGCCTCGACAGAGCTGCTGCGTGGGGGGATGAGGCTGCGGGGTCCGTCCACAGCTCGCCGGAGGGGCCCGAGGAGGAGGCGGCCGACGCCGAGGAAACAGGGCGGGGATACTCAACGTGAAAGGACGAGGGAGGGAGGGCGTGAGGCAAGGGGGGCAGAGGACGGATGAGAGGACGGATGAGAAGTCTTGCCTCCATTGCGTGCTATCTATTCGGCCAGGCCAAAGGGGGCAGCAATATGTGGGCATGGCTCTCAGAGCCCCAGGGGGTTCTTAGAAGAGTTCTCAGTACCTTCTGAGAACCCTCCTAAGAACACCCAGGGGCTCTGGCGCCCTCCGCCCCAAGAAGGCACAAGATGGCCCCAAGACGGCCCAAGAGGGCCCCAAGGCGGCCCAAGAGGGCCCCAAGACGGCCCAAGAGGCGCCCAAGACTGCCCAGGATGCGTCCAAGACGGCCTGGGAGAGGTCCACGAGGCCTTGAAGACGGCTCAAGAGCGCTCCAAGACGGCCCAAGACGGATGGGGCCGATCAGGGTGCAAAGAGGGGAGGGGCAGAGGAGGGCTGGGAAGTCTTGCCGCCATTGCGTGCTATCTAGTGGGCACCCCCCTGCTCGCAGGAGGAGCACCTGGAGGCGGGCGCCTCCAAGGAGCAGCTGGAGCCCGGGGCTTCCAAGGAGGGCTGCCTGGGCCACGAGGGTACGGCCAAGCCCGAGCTCGAAGGGCCGCGCCCCTCGGAGGCGGCCATCGCCCCCTCGGAGGCGGCCATCGTCGAGGAGACAGGGCGGGGAGAACGTGAAATTGGAGCGGGCTGAGGGGCCGAGGTGGTCCACCACTGGTTCGAGGCGGTTTTTCGTTGTTCTCGGCCTCTGGGGGCCGCTTTCGGGCCCTGGGGCAATCGAAAGCGGATCTGGAGTGAAAGACTGCGTCGGTTGGCCCCCGGGATTGGTATGGGGGCCGATTTTGAGCGCATTTGCCTTGAACCCCCCCTCTTGACCGAGTTTCTTGATTGTGTTTTCCCCCGCCCGACAGGTTGGGGTTGTTAGGTGTCTTAGAACAGACCCCCCCGCCACACCCCCACCCCGCACATATATACCGCGGCCGCCAGACCCCAAGTTGCCCCGAAGGTCCCCGAGAGTCCTGGGAATCCCGCCTCTTGGGGGCATGGCTCTCAGAGCCCCAGGGGGTTCTTAGAAGAGTTCTCAGTGCCTTCTGAGAACCCTCCGAAGAACACCCAGGGGCTCTGAGAGCCCTCACTGCCCCCCTATTGCTGCCCATCCTTGGGGGCCTGCTAATCTATGCATCGGGCACGCCCGAACCCCCGCTCGCAGGTTGTCGGAAGGGGCGGGGGGAGGGAGGAGGCGCTCAGGGTGCAAGGAGGGGAGGCGCAGAGGAGGGCTGTGAAGTCTTGCCGCCATTGCGTGCTATCTAGCTGGCGCCCTCCGCCCCAAGACGGCACAAGATGGCCCCAAGACGGCCCAAGAGGGCCCCAAGACGGCCCAAGAGGGCCCCAAGACGGCCCAAGAGGCGCCCAAGACTGCCCAAGATGCGTCCAAGACGGCCTGGGAGAGGTCCACGAGGCCTTGAAGACGGCTCAAGAGCGCTCCAAGACGGCCCAAGACGGATGGGGCCGATCAGGGTGCAAAGAGGGGGGGGGCAGAGGAGGGCTGGGAAGTCTTGCCGCCATTGCGTGCTATCTAGTGGGCACCCCCTGCTCGCAGGTGGAGCACCTGGAGGCGGGCGCCTCCAAGGAGCAGCTGGAGCCCGGGGCCTCCGAGGGCTGCCTGGGCCACGAGGGTACGGCCAAGCCCGAGCTCGAAGGGCCCTCGGAGGCGGCCATCGTCCCCTCGGAGGCGGCCATCGTCGAGGAGACAGGGCGGGGAGAACGTGAAATTGGAGCGGGCTGAGGGGCTGAGGTGGTCCACCACTGGTTCGAGGCGGTTTTTCGTTGTTCTCGGCCTCTGGGGGCCGCTTTCGGGCCCTGGGGCAATCGAAAGCGGATCTGGAGTGAAAGACTGCGTCGGTTGGCCCCCGGGATTGGTATGGGGACCGATTTTGAGCGCATTTGCCCTGACCCTCCCCTCTTGACCGAGTTTCTTGATTGTGTTTTCCCCCACCCGACAGGTTGGGGTTGTTAGGTATCTTAGAACAGACCCCCCCGCCACACCCCCACCCCACACATATATACCGCGGCCGCCAGACCCCAAGTTGCCCCGAGAGTCCCTGAGAGTCCCCGAGAGTCCTGGGAATCCCGCCTCGTGGGGGCATGGCTCTCAGAGCCCCAGGGGGTTCTTAGAAGAGTTCTCAGTACCTTCCTAAGAACGCCCAGGGGCCGTGAGGGGAGGCGCAGAGGCGCAGAGGAGGGCTGTGAAATCTTGCCGCCATTGCGTGCTATCTAGCTGGCGCCCTCCGCCCCAAGACGGCACAAGATGGCCCCAAGACGGCCCAAGAGGGCCCCAAAACGGCCCAAGAGGGCCCCAAGACGGCCCAAGATGCGCCCAAGACTGTCCAAGATGCGTCCAAGACGGCCCGAGAGAGGTCCACGAGGCCTTGAAGACGGCTCAAGAGCGCTCCAAGACGGCCCAAGACGGATGGGGCCGATCAGGGTGCAAAGAGGGGAGGGGCAGAGGAGGGCTGGGAAGTCCTGCCGCCATTGCGTGCTATCTAGTGGGCACCCCCTGCTCGCAGGTGGAGCACCTGGAGGCGGGCGCCTCCAAGGAGCAGCTGGAGCCCGGGGCCTCCGAGGGCTGCCTGGGCCACGAGGGTACGGCCAAGCCCGAGCTCGAAGGGCCCTCGGAGGCGGCCATCGTCCCCTCGGAGGCGGCCATCGTCGAGGAGACAGGGCGGGGAGAACGTGAAATTGGAGCGGGCTGAGGGGCTGAGGTGGTCCACCACTGGTTCGAGGCGGCTTTTCGTTGTTCTCGGCCTCTGGGGGCCGCTTTCGGGCCCTGGGGCAATTGAAAGCGGATCTGGAGTGAAAGACTGCGTCGGTTGGCCCCCGGGATTGGTATATATGGGGGCCGATTTTGAGCGCATTTGCCCTGAACCCCCCCTCTTGACCGAGTTTCTTGATTGCGTTTTCCCCCGCCCGACAGGTTGGGGTTGTTAGGTGTCTTAGAACAGACCCCCCCGCCACACCCCCACCCCGCGCATATATACCGCGGCCGCCAGACCCCAAGTTGCCCCGAGAGTCCCTGAGAGTCCCCGAGAGTCCTGGGAATCCCGCCTCGTGGGGGCATGGCTCTCAGAGCCCCAGGGGGTTCTTAGAAGAGTTCTCAGTACCTTCTGAGAACCCTCCGAAGAACACCCAGGGGCTCTGAGAGCCCTCACTGCCCCCCTATATATTGCTGCCCATCCTTGGGGGCCTGCTAATCTATGCATCGGGCACGCCCGAACCCCCGCTCGCAGGTTGTCGGAAGGGGAGGGGGGGAGGGGGGAGGCGCTCAGGGTGCAAGGAGGGGAGGCGCAGAGGAGGGCTGTGAAGTCTTGCCGCCATTGCGTGCTATCTAGCTGGCGCCCTCCGCCCCAAGACGGCACAAGATGGCCCCAAGACGGCCCAAGAGGGCCCCAAAACGGCCCAAGAGGGCCTCAGGACGGCCCAAGAGGGCCCCAAGACGGCCCAAGAGGCGCCCACGACTGCCCAAGATGCGTCCAAGACGGCCCGGGAGAGGTCCACGAGGCCGTGAAGACGGCTCACGAGCGCTCCAAGACGGCCCAAGACGGATGGGGCCGATCAGGGTGCAAAGAGGGGAGGGGCAGAGGAGGGCTGCGAAGTCTTGCCGCCATTGCGTGCTATCTAGTGGGCACCCCCTGCTCGCAGGTGGAGCACCTGCAGGCGAGCGCATCCAAGGAGCAGCTGGAGCCCGGGGCCTCCGAAGGCAGCCTGGGTCACGAGGGTACGGCCACGCCCGAGCTCGAAGGGCCCTCGGAGGCGGCCATCGTCCCCTCGGAGGCGGCCATCGTCGAGGAGACAGGGCGGGGAGAACGTGAAATTGGAGCGGGCTGAGGGGCTGAGGTGGTCCACCACTGGTTCGAGGCGGTTTTTCGTTGTTCTCGGCCTCTGGGGGCCGCTTTCGGGCCCTGGGGCAATCGAAAGCGGATCTGGAGTGAAAGACTGCGTCGGTTGGCCCCCGGGATTGGTATGGGGACCGATTTTGAGCGCATTTGCCCTGAACCCCCCCTCTTGACCGAGTTTCTTGATTGTGTTTTCCCCCACCCGACAGGTTGGGGTTGTTAGGTGTCTTAGAACAGACCCCCCCGCCACACCCCCACCCCACGCATATATACCGCGGCCGCCAGACCCCAAGTTGCCCCGAGAGTCCCTGAGAGTCCCCGAGAGTCCTGGGAATCCCGCCTCGTGGGGGCATGGCTCTCAGAGCCCCAGGGGGTTCTTAGAAGAGTTCTCAGTACCTTCTGAGAACCCTCCGAAGAACACCCAGGGGCTCTGAGAGCCCTCACTGCCCCCCTATATATTGCTGCCCATCCTTGGGGGCCTGCTAATCTATGCATCGGGCACGCCCGAACCCCCGCTCGCAGGTTGTCGGAAGGGGAGGGGGGGAGGGAGGAGGCGCTCAGGGTGCAAGGAGGGGAGGCGCAGAGGAGGGCTGTGAAGTCTTGCCGCCGTTGCGTGCTATCTAGCTGGCGCCCTCCGCCCCAAGACGGCACAAGATGGCCCCAAGACGGCCCAAGAGGGCCCCAAGACGGCCCAAGAGGGCCTCAGGACGGCCCAAGAGGGCCCCAAGACGGCCCAAGAGGCGCCCACGACTGCCCAAGATGCGTCCAAGACGGCCCGGGAGAGGTCCACGAGGCCGTGAAGACGGCTCACGAGCGCTCCAAGACGGCCCAAGACGGATGGGGCCGATCAGGGTGCAAAGAGGGGAGGGGCAGAGGAGGGCTGCGAAGTCTTGCCGCCATTGCGTGCTATCTAGTGGGCACCCCCTGCTCGCAGGTGGAGCACCTGCAGGCGAGCGCATCCAAGGAGCAGCTGGAGCCCGGGGCCTCCGAGGGCAGCCTGGGTCACGAGGGTGCGGCCACGCCCGAGCTCGAAGGGCCCTCGGAGGCGGCCATCGTCCCCTCGGAGGCGGCCATCGTCGAGGAGACAGGGCGGGGAGAACGTGAAATTGGAGCGGGCTGAGGGGCTGAGGTGGTCCACCACTGGTTCGAGGCGGTTTTTCGTTGTTCTCGGCCTCTGGGGGCCGCTTTCGGGCCCTGGGGCAATCGAAAGCGGATCTGGAGTGAAAGACTGCGTCGGTTGGCCCCCGGGATTGGTATGGGGACCGATTTTGAGCGCATTTGCCCTGAACCCCCCCTCTTGACCGAGTTTCTTGATTGTGTTTTCCCCCACCCGACAGGTTGGGGTTGTTAGGTGTCTTAGAACAGACCCCCCCGCCACACCCCCGCCCCACGCATATATACCGCGGCCGCCAGACCCCAAGTTGCCCCGAAGGTCCCCGAGAGTCCTGGGAAGCCCGCCTCGCGCCCTCGAGGAGCAAGGATCGCGTGGGGGATCGCTCGAAGCAAACAAATTAACGGAGGGGAGGGGTGGGAGGAGGGCTGACCGCCTCCCTGCCCATTCTGTGCTAACTGCCGCCTCCCTGACAGACGGGGCCGCTGCCTGCTGGCGTCTACGTTCTGCCGATCAAGCAGCATTGGTTGAAAATGATAGTCGAGGGGTCTAAATCTTGCGAGTTCAGGAGGGACTCGGAGTACTACCGCAAGCGGCTGATGCCATGGGGTAAACCACATGTGAATAGGATCATCCTCCGAAACGGGTACAGAAGGACAGATCCAGCAGCAGGGTTCGAGGTCAAGAACGTGAGCCTTATCCGCCCGTGCGACGTGCCTCCCGATCTCGCCCCAGACCCCAGTTCAGCCGACTACACAGAAATGTTTGCCGACCAGTCAATGCTGATATGTGTGGAATTGGTGCAGCCGTGCTTCTACAACAGCACGCAGTGGACGTGGAAGGGCGCTGGCCAACCTGAAGGGCCGTCGGCAAAACGTCGTTTGCTCTCGGATTGCTGCCCGAGACTGCGCGACGGCACCAACTGGCCCCAGCAATTTACACTGGCACGTCGGGCTGTGGACGCGCTTCTTTCTCGGGATCGAGAACGGCACGCTGGGATTGCAAGCACAACGCTTGGGAGGTCCTGGTAGGGCCCCCAAAGATCGTTCCAAGACGGCTCAAGAGCCCTCAAAGAGGGCCTGGAGACACCCCAAGAAAGCCCCAATACGGCCCACGAAGCGCCCCAGACGGCCCCAAGATGGGGCCCAAGAGAGGGAACGCGAACCGAACATCCGAGCCTTCCGCCCGAAGATGCCCCCCAGGAGGCCCCAAGGGGCCTCCAAGAGGCCCCAAGAGCCCCCCAGAGGGCTATATAGCATCCGCAAGAGGGCCCCAAGAGGCAAAACACATTGAGTACCGTATATAATATATAAATATATATACACACACACACACACACCTCCTCCTCCTCCTCCTCCGCCTCCTCCTCCTCCTCCTCCTCCCTCCTCCTCCTCCTCCGCCTCCTCCTCCTCCTCCTTCTCCTCCTCCTCTCCTCTCTCTCTCTCTCTTTTCTCTCTCTCTCTTCTCTCTCTCTCCCCTCTTTTTTTTTTTGTTTTTTTTTTTTTTTCTCTCTCTCTCTCTCTCTCTCTCTCTCTCTCTCTCTCTCTCTCTCTCTCTCTCTCTCTCTCTCTCTCTCTCTCGCTCTCAATATGTATGTGTATAGATATACATATACACACGCACCCCTGCGAGGTCTGCGATGTGGACGCACGAGGACGGGAGTCTTCGGAGCTTCTGCTCGGGCGCAGGAGCTGCCGAGGTTGCGGGCAGCATGCTCTCTGCCGCATTGGAGAAGCACTCCGAGCTCCCGAAAATGCGAGTGAAAACCGTGTCCTGCTGCGACAAGCACCTGCCGTGCCTGCAGGGACTCCATGGGAATTTCCCAGGCCCCACGGGTTCCTGGGGGAGCGTTCGAGGAGGAGATGGGGTCAGGTGCTCCATTCTGTGCTAACTGTCGGGCCCTCTTCGGCCCTCCCGGGGCCCTCTCGGGGCAATCAATCGCGGGGCATTCTTCAGGCCGTCAATCGCCATCGATATATAGGAGCAGGGGAAGTATACACCAACACCAGTCCTGCCAGGCCAATGCTGGCCCAGGTTTTGGCGCATGCCCCTTCCCAGCCTGGCCCAGGAAGGGGTACGCACCAAAACCTGAGCCAACATTTGCCTGACAGGACTGGTGTCGAAGGCTCCGACGCTTCGTTTGCGCTTTCCTGCCAGGCTGCATGTTCAAGGACATGACGCATTTCCTTCCCCGGTCGGTGAAGAAGCGAGTGCACGAGCATCACCAGACGTTAGACGAGCCCTTCGAGGAGGTCAAGAGGTTGCTCGCCGACGCTCCTATCCTCTCGAAAGCGCCGTGCCTTCGGCACCCCACCAGGTCTTGCTCGAGGCCGACCGCCTTCGTGGACACCACTGGCACTGCGTGCGTCGCGTGGAGCAAGGCGGGGAATCAGCTTAAACACCAGGATATGCAGGGATTAAATGGAGGGGAGGACACTAAGAGGGGCCGATGGGGGGGAACCAGGGATGTCCAGTTCCAGGAGCAGGCTTCCCATGGCAAGTCCCAGCCAGGGGAGAGGGGGGTCTAGACGAGAGAAGGGGCGCAAGGGGCCCACATAGATAGCACATTATGGAGGTCGGGGGAGATCGGCGTTGCTTGTGCTTTCAGATCGTGGCGTTGCCATCGTGTGCTGACTAGTGCGTGGCATATTTCCCAACGTTCTCGCAGCCCTTGTCCAGGACCCATGCCGGCCTCAGGTCGCGGTCGGGAGTCGTCGTGGTCGTGGTCCGGGTCAAGGGGGAGGGGTTGCCTGGTCGGGGCGTTGGGGGTGGTCGTTGTCCCCGTGGGCTCACCTGGAGCATCCCACGAGCCTACCAGGAGCATCCCAGGAGCCTATAAACCCAGGAGCCTCCCAGGAGCCCACCAGGAGCCATCCCAGGGCAGCCATAAGGCTCATAGGAATCCATCGGGAATCCATAGTGGCGTGGCCATTGTGTGCTATCTAGTGCGTGGGATAGTTTCCAACGTTTTCGCAACCCCTGTCGAGGACCCGACGAACGTGCTGCCGCTGACGTGGTCGCGCATGCTCTTAGAGGACGACATTCCCATAGGCATCCATGAGAACGTGCTGGAGTTCGACGACGAGAGTATGCTGTCTTTCCTGAGTAGCACGTACACGCGCTTCCGCCTGAAAGTCAAGCCCGCTGACTGCGGCATTTCTGGACTTCACCGAGAGCGGCTAGTGTCAATATTCGTGCACAAGAAGCGTCTCAACATTATCGACTCGATCGAAGACGTGTACAAGTACCTCGTGAAGTCGGTCAGGGGCGTGGACACGCCCTATGGCGATCTCTGGTGCGAGGGCAGCGAGCCCGCCCTTGCCCACGAGTTCAAGAAACTTGCTGCTACTGGGACGGCGGCCAGTGCTTCGGACTGGAGGACACGTCGGGCGCAACCAACAGATAGCACACAATGGGCGTGGCCAGACGACACCGGCAGCACAGAGCGGGCGGTGGGGAGGGGGGACGAGTTGCTGTGGGTGGGGAGGAAAAGCAGTGCCCCCGACTCCTACAGGACTGGACTCACAGCGTACGAGCAGCAGAACTTGGATGCGTACGAGAAATTGTGGCAAGATAAGTATGGGCTTCCAGCAGCGGCGGACCCTCGGGCTGCGTTCGCTCTCCAGCAGTACGCCGAGCTCCGCAACACGATGTCTGGGGCAGATGGAGGCTTCCCTTGCTACAGACACAACGCCACGCCGCGGATATGGTCATCGTACCACAGGCGGTGGATCACCGCCGTGGAAAAAATGAACTCGCTGATGTTCCCCGTCTACAGCGAGTGTGCTGAGATGGCAAGCGTACCACGTCTTGATTTGGATCTCTTTGACTGTTCACACCACGCCATCGCAGGCAACTCGATGTGCGTGGGGAACTTTATCCTGGTGCTGGCGGCAGTGACATCCTGCGTAGAGGTCGTGGTGAGTCCACCCACAGCACCAGCCCAGCCAGGGGTTGCCAGCGAAGAACTTCCAGAAGGTCTGTTATATGACAAACGTGGCAAAGGTGGCTTCGTGTTGAAGATGGCCCGGTGGGGCATCAAACGACATTTCAAATACATACAGTTCGGCGGGAAGGATCTCGCTCTGGAGACGGCCAAGGCATGCTTGCAGGAGCTCCAGACAGAGGAGATCAGGCGAAGCGAGAGAACTTGCCTTTGACCTTTGGCCCATTGTGTGCTATCTGCGTGCTTGTTGACAGGTGCGCGGACAGCGCTGTTTGGGGGTCGTGCTTGTGGCGCGCATTCCATTGTGTGCTATCTCCGCGCCTGTCGACAGATGCGCGGACAGCGCTGCTTGGGGCCCCAGGAACTCAAAAGCATATTCTTTGCAGGCTGGATTGTCTCGCGCGGAAGGCTTTAGCTGACGAGGTCGCGGCTGCAGGTGGGAAGCCTGGGTCGAAAAAAAAGGAAGAGCTCATTGGAGTCCTCATGGCTGCAAAATCCCTGAACCTCGTGGCGGAGATGCAAGGGCTGGGCGGTGGCAGCGCTGCCTCCGCCGCGCCCGCTATCGGTGACGATGCGGCCACGCAAGTTATTACAGAGACTTTCTTCAATGCCGAGAAGCATTTAACCACGCTTGATCCAGTGGAACCAGGGCCCGCCCACACGCTCGAGAAACGTCCAGACTTCGTGGTGGGGGGCTTCGCCACGGGCGCCATGGAGGATTTGTTAGTGAAGAAGCCTGGCGAGAAGTTCATGGCTGTCTTGCACGGCCTACACGTGGCCAGCGCCAAGAGTAAGTTCTGGGTGGCGAAAGTATTGCTGTTTCTGGACGGCAGCAAGGGCTTCAGCACGCCCTCTGTGCAGGAATGCATGGACTATAGAGCTACAGTTCTCGAGAGGCACCCGGATTTCAAGATCATAGGCTGGGCTAGATGCTGCCACGATGCCTCAGTTTGCGAGGAAGACTTGGTCTTCCAGGCGGACTTCCAGCTCGTGGACCCCGAGGTGATTGGAATTGTGTTTGGCGGTGGCTCTCGCATCGATTTTTTCCAAGTCGACGATTCCGTGCAGCCCGTGGCCCAGAAACCCGTGAAGGTCCTCTGGGTTGGCACGCCAGCCGTCGGATGCCCTATATATATACAAATATCGAGAGCCAAGATCGCTTCAGCCCAGACGGCTTGAGCCAACGTGGCTGGAACCAAAAATGGCAACGGCTGTGGCCAAGATGGCCCTACACATACATATCTATATATATATATACATATATATATATATATTCCGCCCTCTACCTTTCTCCTTACTCCTTCTCCTCCGCCTCCTCCTCCGCGGTGCCCTGCGCGGGGTAGTTAGCACAGAATGAGGGCCTGCTTTTTCACATGGCTCATCAGGTCAAGCTGGAGACGAGGGGTGCTCACGCGAGGGGAAGAGTGCTACACACGAACGCGGTCACCGATCCCATACACGAGTTGGACAAATGCTTGGATAGGCTGACTAGCATGGAGTGGCTGCTCGCCTCCAAAGCTGCACTCGCCAAGAAGAGGGTCCGGGAGCAGCAGACCACTCAGCAGGAGGAGGAGGAGGAGGAGGCGGAGAATATGGACTGCGAGGACTGACGTGGGAACTTGCCCCGCTCTTGACTATATACATATATATATATACTCCCCCAGGGGGGGGGTCCGTGGATTCCTCCAGGTGGCAGTGTCGGAGCCTTCTTGGGCTCCTCGTGGAGCCCCCGTGGGGGCCCTCTAACAACGACGAGGGCCTCGAGAAGGGCTCAAGATGGCCCCTGGGGGCACCAAGAAGGCCCCAAGAGGGGCCCAGGCGCGCCAGGGTCGGAGGGGCCATCGGGGAAAAGCTGTTTGGTGGCCGTCTAACAAAAAGCCAACATTTCCCTGTATGGCCCTGGGAGGGCCCAGCAACCCCCCCCAGGGCCCCCCCCCGCCCAAGAGGTCGCTCTGGCCTCCTCCTCCTCCTCCTCCTCCTCCTCCTCCTCCTCCTCCTCCATTATGTGCTAACTGGCGCCCTGCCGCCCCAGGAGGCCTTGCCCGAGAAATCCAACAACGACGCGGCCTACGACGCCATCTGCATCTACATCAGGGGGAGAGAGTCCGCTGGATCTGCGGCGAATGGAAGGGGGTGCAACGCTACCGCCATCAATGCAGGCTTCTTCGGCGTCAACTGGGCATGGCTTACGAGGCGATTTGTGTGCGAGCCAGGGTGCGCCGTAGCCATGGAAGGAAAGGTATCCATTCCACCCGAAGGCTTCAAGCTAGAGGTGACTGAGATTAAGCCTCTGCCAGAAGGGCCGCTCTCGTTCGCGGACGCCACCATGGCGATGAACGCCTTTCCTGAGCTTGGGACCCCTGGGCAGCCCACAAAAGTGCATCATATATATCCACTTTAGCCTGAAGTGCCGGGGGGGGAGCTGGCGCCCCCTTGTTTCCTATAGAAAACTCATGTGGTTGGATGTCCTCTTGGCCATTCTTGGGGGCCTCTTGGGTCCCCTCGCCTCCATGCGTGAAAAAACCCGTGCGAAAAGAGGGGGGCTGCCATCCATCCCACCCATTCCGTGCTAACTACTGCCCCTGGGGAAGGCGACCACTACGACGTCCTCAGGCGCGTCGCCCTTCTCTGGGTGTCGTCATATATGTATATATGTATATATGTATATATGTATGTATATATATATATATATACATATATGTGTGTATATGTGTATGTATACGTGCCTGTGTATACATATATATATATATATATATATATGTATCCCCCATCCTGCCCTCCCATTCTATGCTCACTAGCTGCTCCCCAGGAATACATGTCTGCTCCTCATGGCCAAAGGATCGTCCCCTGAGAAGATCGAGGAGACCATCCGGGCATGGTACTCTGATCCGAAGGTCATGGGCCTGCACGACCTCGTGAGGAGACCCCCGAGATGTAAACGGCGCCCCTTGGCGGCGACGCCGACCGTGGAGAAGATCTCGAGGAGGAGAACCCCAGAGGAGATTAGTGCAGACGAGGTAAGACAAATGTTCCAAACACCCGAGAAGGCCGTTAGTCATCCTACCAAAAGAACCCGCAGTAGCAGCAGCCTATCAATATCTTCCACGGTGGCCAAGCCAGGGGATGGCAGTGATGGCTCCTCCCCTCAGCTGCTCGCCATCGAAGACGGACAGGTCAGCTCTCCGACTGCGAGTACGCCAGGTGCAGTGGGAGCAGAGGAGGCCGCGATCGTTCCCAGCGGTGGCGCAGGGGACGAGGACAACGGCGCTGGTCGACAGAGGAAATTTCTGGCATAAGGTGAACACATGGAGATGTTTTGCATGTGTCTACCTCGTGCCATAGGAACTGCAAACACATTGAGTTCCACAGAGGAGGAGGAGGAGGAGGAGGAGGAGGAGGAGGAGGAGGAGGAGGCTGTTTTCGGGATGGTCCTGGTGTGATTTCAAGCTTTTTCCGCCCCCCAGAGGCCTCTGGAAACTCCCAGTGAGTTCCGGGGGGCACCTTCTATATTTTTCCTGTGGGGGTAAATGGAGCCCCCCGGGAAACAGAAGGTAGTTATATATAGGGCACATCGGCCGCCAGAGCACCCCCAGGAGACAGAATGTAGTTAGCACAGGTTGGTAACGTCCACTGTGGCCTGGTTTGCTGCACCCCCTTTGCAACCCCGCGAGCGCAGGATCTGGAGGGGAAAGCAAGCGACGCAGACGATTTTCAAGAAAATGACCATCATCCACGAGTTTTTGGAAGATGATGGCACTGCCCAAAGAGTGAAACGAGATCGCCTCTTCGCCAAGTACCCAGAGTCATTGTCTCGGACTGTTCTCGGACGGTGGATCAAGGCCAGCGAGGCATTCCACTGGGCGGCTCTGCCTGTCAAAGTTGCCAAGGTGCGCAAAGAGGTTCCGAATTGGTTCAAGGAGGTTCTGGGGCTCACGAAGAAGGGGAGAGACCCCGGTCATTTCCTGCCGATCACCTTGCAGGCTGTTTGGGCAGAAATTCGACACAGTGAGCAACCCCTTGTTCCCAACCATCCTGTGTTGGGTCCTCGTTTTGAAGAGACAGCGCCCCGCGTTCTCCTTCCTTCCCGTCCTCCTCCCCCTCCTCCCTCCTCCTCGTCCTTGCATTTGCTCTCCGCATGCCTCTGTTTCGGCACACCCCTGCTCTGCGTGCTCCGTCATTGTGTGCTATCTTGTGCCCCTCACGTCCTCTATTCTCTTCTCCTTCTCCAATCCGCTTCCCACCATCTCTTACTGGGGAGGCGGGAGAAGATCCCGCAATTGACCCAAATTCCTCGCCAGGTGGCTTGTGGGGGGGTGCGCCGCGCGAGCCCCCCTCCCCCTTCGAGATCCAATCACCCTCCGCCAAGAGGAGTCAGACAGTTCGGATTGACCCACCGCTTTCATTTCTGTCTCTGGCGGCTGGCCTGCGGTTGCCCTTGTTTCTAGTATTTCCTATGGCGCACGGCCCGATGCGACTGCCCTTCTGGCAGGCACCCGTGCGAGTTGGGCCAACACCTGGGGCAGTCCAGGGGCCGTCCAGGCGTCCGCCCTTAGGGTTAGGTACACCTGGGGGTTCCTGGCTGTCGTCCTGGCGTCGCCTGTGAGTTCAGATTCAAGGATAGTATTTGATGTTATATATGTGGCCTGTTCTGTTCAACTTATATAATGGTCTTGCCCGTGGCAGTTAAGTTCAAGCTGGGAGGGGAGAGACGGCCATCCCCCGCGTCCTAGCACTTGCCCAGAGCATCAGTGTGTGTAAGCCCGATTTTTCAGTGTGCATATATATATATATATATATATATATATATATATGTGTATACCCCACATCTGGGGCGAGGCTCGCCGTCGTCCTGGCGCTCTTTGCACCTGGGGCGGCTGTCCTCGTCGTCCTTGCGTGGGTGGTCGAATTTTCTTCTAGGCTGCTTGCACGTGTGTCAGGCACCCCATTTGTGGGGGAAGGTGCGGTGCACGCGTGATGGCTCCTCGCGTTTTGAAGGTGGAGGTGGTCGCCCTGGCCTCTCCCCCTCCTTTTCCCCGTGCTGGGGGCGGCTCACCTGGAGCACGGCCAGGGGCCTTCGGAGGCCACTGGCGACAGCTGCGCAGGCGAAGCCAGTGGGAGGTTTCCCTCCCCGCCTCCCCGGGCGCAACGGAGCCCAGGGTGGCGTTTTTACGCCAATGAGCGTCCTCTGAGGGTTTCGCCAGCCCTCAGTTGTATCGCGGCTGCTTGGTTAAAAAAACCCTCCCTGGAGGGCTCCAAGAGGCCCCCAGAGACCCCCCAAAAGTGCCCGAGACGGCTCCAAAGGCCCCCAAGAGGGACCCCCGGGCCCTCTTGATTGGATCTCCGCCCCCCCCCCGAGATCCAATCGCCCTCCTGGGAAGTCCCCAAGAGGCCCCCAAGAGACCCCCAAGAGGGTCCAAGACGGCTCCAAGGGCCCACAAGAGCGCCCTCCGGGCCCGCTTGCTTGGATCTCCGCACGGATACTGGCGAACTCTGTGGGGGGCGCGCGGGGGCGGACACCCCCCACGCCGCACTCCAGAGAAAGAATGGAGCCCGAACGGGGTTCTCATTGTTCGGCCTCGCATACGCGTCATTGTGTGCTATCTTGTGTCCACGCCCGCCCCCACACTCTTCTCTTTCTCCCATTCTCTTTCCGCGTTCGCATTGCTTCCCAGATTGAGTACGATCGCTACCTTTGCTCCCGGATCCATGGACTGGATTCCCACTACGCGATCAGGGAACAGCTCAAAAACAAGTCGATTCAAGAGGCTTGCGCCAATCCGCCGACCCCCGGGTGAGGCCTCTGTGGGCGTTTTGGAGATCGTTCCTTGGGCTTCTGGGGGCCTCTTTTGGGTCTCTTGGGTGCTTCCCAGGGGGGGGTGGGGCGCCTGCTGGCGGTCTCGGGGGCCCTCTTGAGGCGGAGGGCTTGAAGTTTCAGTTTCAGTATAACCGCTCTTGGGCCCCTCTTGGGGCCCTCTTGGGGCCCTCTTGGGGCCCTCTTGGGCCGTCTTGGGCGCCTCGGCCCACAAGAGCGCCTCCCGGGCCCGCTTGCTTGGATCTCCGCACGGATACTGGCGAACTCTGTGGGGGGCGCGCGGGGGCGGACACCCCCCGCACCGCACTCCAGAGAAAGAATGGAGCCCGAACGGGGTTCTCATTGTTCGGCCTCGCATACGCGTCATTGTGTGCTATCTTGTGTCCACGCCCGCCCCCACACTCTTCTCTTTCTCCCATTCTCTTTCCGCGTTCGCATTGCTTCCCAGATTGAGTACGATCGCTACCTTTGCTCCCGGATCCATGGACTGGATTCCCACTACGCGATCAGGGAACAGCTCAAAAACAAGTCGATTCAAGAGGCTTGCGCCAATCCGCCGACCCCCGGGTGAGGCCTCTGTGGGCGTTTTGGAGATCGTTCCTTGGGCTTCTGGGGGCCTCTTTTGGGTCTCTTGGGTGCTTCCCAGGGGGGGTGGGGCGCCTGCTGGCGGTCTCGGGGGCCCTCTTGAGGCGGAGGGCTTGAAGTTTCAGTTTCAGTATAACCGCTCTTGGGCCCCTCTTGGGGCCCTCTTGGGGCCCTCTTGGGGCCCTCTTGGGCCGTCTTGGGCGCCTCGGCCCACAAGAGCGCCTCCCGGGCCCGCTTGCTTGGATCTCCGCACGGATACTGGCGAACTCTGTGGGGGGCGCGCGGGGGCGGACACCCCCCACACCGCACTCCAGAGAAAGAATGGAGCCCGAACGGGGTTCTCATTGTTCGGCCTCGCATACGCGTCATTGTGTGCTATCTTGTGTCCACGCCCGCCCCCGCACTCTTCTCTTTCTCCCATTCTCTTTCCGCGTTCGCATTGCTTCCCAGATTGAGTACGATCGCTACCTTTGCTCCCGGATCCATGGACTGGATTCCCACTACGCGATCAGGGAACAGCTCAAAAACAAGTCGATTCAAGAGGCTTGCGCCAATCCGCCGACCCCCGGGTGAGGCCTCTGTGGGCGTTTTGGAGATCGTTCCTTGGGCTTCTGGGGGCCTCTTTTGGGTCTCTTGGGTGCTTCCCAGGGGGGGTTGGGGCGCCTGCTGGCGGTCTCGGGGGCCCTCTTGAGGCGGAGGGCTTGAAGTTTCAGTTTCAGTATAACCGCTCTTGGGCCCCTCTTGGGGCCCTCTTGGGCCGTCTTGGGCGCCTCCTGGGCCATATGGTGGCCCTCTTGGGCTGTCTTGGGGCCCTCTCGGCTTCGAGCAATTTTGGCTGGTGCAGGGAGTAGCAAGCCTCGGCCTATCTCACGTGCCTTTTCACCCTGGGCAAGCGGGGGTCGGCGGGTCATCGCGGGGATGCAGCACTTGATTACGAGGTACAACCTCCGCGTAACGAAGAGCAACAAGGCCATCGAGAAGAAGAACGCCACAACTTTCAGCAAGTGGCAGAGCGGCGAAATCTCAGACGCTAAAGCCAAGGAGTTGTACATCCCTCTGTGCCAAAAGGCGGAAGGGGCGCCCAACATCACCTGGGCGCTCCGCTTCAAGACCCGCTTCCATTGGCGCTCGCGGAGGCCCTCCATTATGTGCTAACTACGGGTAGGGGGTCCCTTTGGGGAACATCCTCGACCTAAGTCCACTCGCTCGCCTAGACCCTCGACCTGGGGCTAGAGCAAAGGGGGGGGCCCAGGGGGCAAAATCCTTGCAACACAAACAGTGAAACACACTCCATCCACCCTGCTCGAAACGGCTCCTACCCTAGGCCCAGGTATATATACAGCCTAATCGTAGGTTTTGAATGGGCAGCAGGGTGTAATGTCCAGCTTCTCGCCCCAGACAGGCTGACTGCTCCAGGAAATCACCTTCCATACGACCATTGGAAGAATGTCCACTTCCGGGCAGCATGGAGGGCGATGCTGGTTAAGGATCAGGTGGGCCCGAAGTTGCGGGGAGGGACTGGAGCATGCGTTCGGGGGGAGGACGGAGACATCACGAAGACCCAGGAATGAGGGGTGAAGCAAGGAAGGGGGAGGGCGAGGGAAGAAGGAAGGGAGGCATGAAATGGTGCTTATGCCTTCGATTTGGGGGACCCACAGATAGCACGCAATGACACTTCCCCTCGAAATCTCCTTTGTCCCATTGCCACGATACAACCCCCCGGAAGGTGTGGAGCACCAGTTCGGGGAGAGGATGGAGGGTCCGTCCCGCAGATGCCACGCAATGGGTTTATGTAATGCCCCCCCCGTACCCCAGCAAACGTTCCTCTGCCCCTCCCCAGGAAGCTGTGGAACCTGCCCTGGTCCTCAATTACGACCAAGTATGGAGATTAGTTTACCGTGGAGACGGAGTAAAAGTGTGGAAACCAGGCAGACTCGCTGGAATATCTGAGTGCAGGGTGAGCAAGAAGCAGCCGAAGCTTCACAAGATGGCGAAAACCACTAGGCGCGAGCTCCGGAGTTGGGACCCAAATTTCGACGAAATGATCGGGTATGACAGCCTCGACGACACGGAGTCTGAAAGCGGGATCCCCGATAAGGAAACAGAGGTATCGACGACACCAGTATCGAATGCGAGAGTCCCGCATACGTGTGTGACGAGCATCTGGGGGAACGGAGACCCTGGGCCGCTCTGCTTCGTTTTCGGCACGAAAACCATGTCCCAGGCCAGGTTGAACCAGATCAATAAGGCCTACAAGGGAGAGGCTTTCGCCATGACGACTGGCCTCCAGAGCCACTTCATGGACGGCGAGACCACTCTACAGATGTGGGAAGAATTGCACGGGCCTGCATTCGCAGCACGGAGGAAATCCTTCGGATTCGACCGCAGCGCGAAGGCCATTGGGATGCCAAATCGTTTTGGGAATGTGTCCCTGACCCCAAAAGCCCCCAGGATCGCCAAGCTGGCCATGGTGGTTTTCAAACTGCCACGACAATATAGGCGCCAGGGACGTCTGGGAGAGGGCCCAAGAATTGGGTTGGGGCTGGAGAACTTCGGACCAGGGACACTTCCATGAACGCCAGACGCCCACCATTCCTCTCTATTTAACACCCTCTCCAACCATTTGCCTCCCCTCCCACTCGTCTGCCGCCGCCTGTCTCCCCTCCTGCCACTTGCAGGGGCTCCTCTTGTACGACGCGTTTGGAGGGAACGAGAGCCAGATGTCGGCGCTGTGCGATCGCCGCGCTCTGTGGCTCAAGGCACCGGTCTCTTCCACGTTCGGCCCCAGGGCGAGCGGCCGCAAGATAGCACAGAATGGGGGGTCTCTTCTCCTCGGCCCTCCTCGCCCTCCCCCCACCCCCGAACGACGGTGGCCCCAAGGGGCTGGGGGGGAGCCAGGGGGGCTGAAGAGTTCACTCAGGGAGAGAGGGAGAGGGGGATGCTGTGTCAGACAGCCCAAGCCTCCAGGCGTCCTCGCAATTCGCTGGCTCGTTCAGCGGTCATCGATTTGTCTCGCTTCGTTTCTGCCCACATGGAGGGGGGGACAATATATAAGAGAGGCAGAGAGGGGGAACCAAGGATGACCAGTTTTGGAAGCAGGCCTCCCACGGTATATATATATATATACGCCCCACCCAGGGGAGAGGGGGCGGCTAGACGAGACCGCTACGACCTGTGGCCTCAGGCAAGGTCCCTTCCACTTTCGGCCCCAGGGCGGGCGGCCACCAGATAGCACATAATGGGGGATATATTCTCCTCGGCCCTCCTGGCCCTCCCCCCGCCCCGAACGGTGGTAGCGCCTCAAGCGTCCTCGCAATTCGTCCGCTCGTTCAGCGGTCGCCTATTTGTTCCCCCTCTTGGATAGGAGGGCGGAACGGGGTCAGGTCAGTCTATATATATATATATATATGTATATATATACTCGCTTGCTTTGTCTTCAGAGTTCCCCAGACGCCCCCGAGGAGCCCCAATAGAGCCCAAGAGAGACCCAAGAGGGCCCAAGACGGCCCGAAAAGATCGTCCCGTGGGGCTCACGGAACCCCCCAAGACGGCCCAAGAGGCCCCGAAGTTGGCCCAGGAGGCCTCCAAGACGGCCTCAGGGAGGCCAAAGAGGGCCTCGTTCGGCCTCTCCAGGGACATGATTTCTGGGTTCCCCGGACGCCCAAGGGGCCCACAAGACAGCCTCATATATATACATATATATATATAGATGTACAGGCGCACAACGTGGGCACCGCTCAGCTGCCCGCGCACTCCACGAGCGCCATGCAGCCCTGTGACAAGGCGCACGCCTACTTCAGGCGGCTCATGGACAATTACGAAGACGAGCTAGTTGGTTTCAATACCCGGCTGGAACGCCGCGACCTGCTCGACGATATCCTTCAAGGGGAGCTGGGGACGTCGGATCGGCGCGTGCAGGACCGACTGTTAAAACAACACGTTAAAAAACACCCCTCTTGGCCACGGCTGGATCCGCCTCGGGATGTTGGTCGGGGATGGTGCCCAGGAGAGCTCTGGAGAGCGGTTTCGAGTCGATTCCTTCTGGCCCCAAGGACCCCGTCGATGTTGCTAAAGCGGCAATTTGGGCATGGCGTCGAATGCCCCCCGTTCTGATGAGATGGAGCTGGACTGCCTGTGGCCTCTTTTCGAGGGCCGATATGGCAGCGATGCACAATCTGTCTCTCGAGGAGTACGAGACGCAGGAAAAACAATTGAAGAGCGTACATCGCAAGGACGCTGCCTTCACATCTCCTCTCCTCTCCTCTTCGCTCCTCTTTTTTTTTGAGAAAACACATATTTTTATATATATGTATATACGCCACGCTAGGCCTGCCCAGGCAAATTTTGGCCCAGGTTTTGGTGTATACCCCGTCCTTGGCCAGGCCAGGACGGCATTGCGTGTATCATATATATATATATATATATATATATATATAGCCCCCCCCAGCCAATCAATTTGTCGTACTGTGGCCCATTCTGTGCTAACTAGCCCGCCAGATATGACAGCACCCAGGGGAGATCAGACCCACTCGATTCAACAATCTCTTCAGTTCGTGATGCTGGACGGCCTCCCCGAAGTCGAATCCGACCCCTTCAAAGCGGTGGGGGCGCCCGAGCTCATGCCCGCTGCCCGTTGCTGGCAGCAGGGCAGAGGGGCGGTCGGGCAGGCGAACAGCTGGTGTGGGCTGCCCAAGTGCCCCATGCCGTTTCAATTATTATCTGGGCTGCTTCCAAGACGCCCCAAGATAGCCCCAGGACGGCTTCGAAATGGCCCAAGACCGCCGCCCCCGGACGGCCCAAGACAGCTTAAGACCGCCGCAGAGCGCCCCAAGCCCCCTCCTGGGCCCAGACCCATAGTTAGCACACAATGATGGCTCCACAAGGCCCCAATACGGCCTACATACAGGCGGCCCAAGACGCCCCAATATGGCCCCAAGACGGCTCACGAAGGCTCCACGACGCCCCAAGGTGGCCCCAGGACGGCCTCAAAATTGCCCAAGACCGCCGCCCCCAGACAGCCCAAGCCCGCCCCAAGACGGCTTCAAGACGGCCCCAAAGCACCCCAAGACCCCTCCCGACCCCGACCTGGGCTGCCTCCAGCAGGTACATGTTCCTGCCGATCGAGAGCGCCCTCATCAAGCACCGCAACGCGAAGGCTCTGCTCTTGCAGAAGAAGATGCAGGCGCCGAACGACAATCGATGGAGAGCGGGCAAGTGGAGCGAGAGCGGGCGATTTTCTCTGCTTCCAGTCCCATGTCCGCCATTGAGTGCTAACTGACGCCCCCTGATTTCCACTCACGATGTTCCCCTCCCCATCTCTCCCCAGGGAGGGAGGGAGGGAGGGGGAGGAGAGAGGGGGAGGGAGGGCCGCGGGAGGGGTATATACCTCACGTATAATCGTTGTTCCCTGGCCCCAGTTCGAGAAGACCCTGCAATCTATCTATATATATATACATACATTGGGACCGCGCCCCAGAGGCGGAGACGAGTGGGGACGCCGCAGAGCTCGCCAGGGTCGAGAAGGCACAGACCAAGCTGTTCGATGGGCGCATACATACGCTCCTCTTCAACCCGTCATCGTGCAGAGAGGTCAGGGGTAAGGAGAAGCTGGCCAAGATGAAAATGATACTGGAGAAATCGCTCCGACCATCCAAACTGGCCATGTACTTCCGAGTGGACCCTACTGTGCCAAGTATTAGCTTTCACGGGGGCCCGTTCACTGACCTGCGTTGTATCGAGTTCAACGAAGAGACCTACCATCACGACGCCGCCTTCCAGCCGGACGCCCTGCCCATGGGAGCGGAGGGGTTAGAAGAGCCCCCTGCTCGCCTGGACGCCCACGACCAGGACGCCATGCGAGCTGGGGCCCCAAAAAAGGATCACAAGGGGGTCGTGCAACAAAGAGGCACGAAGAGCGGAGGGCCCCCAGACGGGCCCGAGAGCGGCCCAAGAGGGGGGGCACGAACCGAAAATTCGAGCCTTCCGCCCTAAGAGGCCCCAAGAGGTTTCCAAGAAGCCCCAAGATGCCTCCAAATGCCCCAAGAGGCAAGAGACCCCCAAGAGGCCCCCCAAGAGGCCCCAAGAGGCCCCCCAAGAGGCCCCCCAAGAGGCCCCAAAGGCACACAGGAGGCCCCAAGAGACCCCCAAGAGGCCCCAAGAGCCCCCCCAAGAGGCCCCAAAGAGGCTGGGCCGACGGCCAGTAGATAGCACACAATGGCCAGAACGCCATCGGTCCGATCCCATTTCGTTGGACCCCTTCGCCCCAGGACAATGGTGGCGAGGACGCGCCGCACGCTCGCGAGCAGGCCGCGCACATCCAGCCCGAGGCCGCCATCGAGGACGGCGAGGACGACGGCGAGGACGACGGCAACAGAGGCGAGGGAGGCGAGGGTGCGACGGAGGCGGCTGAGGATGTGGAGGAGGCAGATATGACGCTCCGCGAGTACTTCAAGGCGCAGAGAGAGCGTCGCGGGGTGGTTACCGCGGCCGCTCTCGACGGCCATCTTCCACCAGGACCCCTCTGGACTCAATCTCACATTGTGCGTTATCTGGCGGTGGTCATGCCCATTCGTTCCCGTCGACCCCCCAGTTTCACCAGTCGGCCAGCTCGGGGGGGGGACGAACGCCACTTGGTCAAATGGGCAATGAGACGGGATACAGATAGCACACAATGAGGGTGGGGGTCGCCCGCCGCCAGGAGCAAGGAGGCAGATGTCGCTGGAGTATTGGCAATACTGGTACGAGACGTGCCCGAAAAGGGGTCTTCCAGTAGGAGTCGGAGCTCACAAGTGCAACTGCGTCGGGAATGGCGGGCTGCACAAATGCCCCCCCCCCCCCATGGTTTTGGAGGGACAAGGATGAAGACGTGAGGGGGATTTGGGCTGCCTTGGAGCCGCCTTGGCGCTGTCTGTGTGCCATCTTAGGAGCCTCTTCGGCCATGCTGGTTCCATCTTCGGCAATGTTAGGCGCCTCTTGGGCCGCCTTGGGCCCGTCCTGGGGCGCCGTCCAGGGCCGTCTTGGGCTATCTTGGCCCGTCATGGGGTGCTCTCGGGCTGGGGGAAAATATATACATATATATATATATATATGTATAGCCAAACATATGTTCATTATGTATGGGCCCTGGGAGGTTTTCAGCTGCTCTTAGGCCGCAAGGGTCGTCCAGGAGGCCTCCTGGGCGCCGGCCTGGAAGTGGAGGAGAGAAGAGGGAGGGGGCGGCTTGATATATATACTTGCATTGCCCTCAGGAGCTCTACTCGGGCTTCGAGAGTCTTCGCCTTCGGGCCCGGGAAGCCGTGCGTGGACTCTGAGGCGGCCGAGGCTGCTGGGAGCGAGTGGGCGTGGACGCAGCACGACGTCCACAAGGTTTGATATATACTGTAGGCAGACTTGGAGAATTCGTGGACGGGGATGTCCACGCTGTATATATATATATATGATATATATATATATATTGTTATTTGAGCAGGAGCCGTGGGGTGGCTCTGGAGCTGGCGCCGCGGGATGGCCCGTGCACACGGATCACTGTGTGCGCTCATTGCTCTTGCATGAAGCTGTGCCGCGCGAGGCTATATATTCCTCGCTCCTTCTCCCGACCCATAGTTAGCACACAATGACTGCTCCACAAGGACCCAAGACCGCCGCCCCCAGACGGCCCAAGACCGCCCCAAGACGGCTTCAAGACGGCCCCAGAGCGCCCCAAGCCCCCTCCTGGGCCCGACCCATAGTTAGCACACAATGCCTGCTCCACAAGGCCCAAGACGGCCCGCGTATATACAGGCGGCCCAAGACGCCCCAAGATGGCCCCAAGACGGCTCGAAGACGGCCTTCAAGACGGCTCGAAGACGGCTCGATAACCCACAACCCACGGGGCCTACACGTTTCGTGCCCCTGGACCCAGAGACGAATAGGCTCCATAGCCCGTAGCCCGTATATAGCCATTAGACTCGGGTCTTCTGCCGTCGTCGTCGTCGCCGATGGCGTCGCCGTCCTCCCCGTCGACGTCGCCGCCCAGCCCCCGCGCCCGCGGCGCTGCCGACGCCCACGGCGCTGCCCGCGCCCGCGGCGCTGCCGCCGCCGACGTCGCTGGGGACACCGCCATCGCCGTCGTCGCCGGCTCGGCCGCCAGGGCCGACGCCGTCGAGCGGGGCGAAGGCGACGTCGCTCTCGCCCCTGGCGCCGCCGCGCTGCCGCCCTCGCCGCTGGAGTCGCTATCGAGCGACCTGACGTCGTGTTGGCCCTCGTCGCCGACCCCGCCGCCGACTAGCCCGCCACCCCCGTCCAGCCCGATCGAGTACGAGCTCGGGAGCAGCCCGTGGACTAGGCCCAGGCACCCCTCGCCGCCGCCATCGACCCGACCGAGGACGAGCTCGCCAGCCTGACGGAGATCGACAGCCCACCATGTGGGCCGCCGAGCCTCTCGGACGCCACCGAGAGGGCCGCCGCGGAGGGTTCGGCGGCCGAGGCCCTGCCGGGCGCAAGCGGCTCGCCAGCCGCGCGCCTGGCCCAGCACAGAAGGGCGGAGGCCGAGCTGGCTTCGATGGCTGCCGAGCGGGCCGCGGTCGAGCAGTGCCCGTTGGAGGAGGCTGGCGCGGCGGCCCGGCGGGCGCGGATCGAGGAGCTCGCCGCCTCGAACGCGCGCCTGCGCAGCCAGCTGGCGGCGCGTCGCGCCAGGGCGGCGGCGGCGTGCGGCGAGGCCGACGAGGGCGAGGGCGAGGAGTCCGTCGAGCTGCCTCCAGCGAGGGAGCGGGGGCAGAAGCGCAAGCGCAGCGTGCGCAAGCGCTCGACGTAAAAGGGAGGAAGGAGGAGGGAGGAGGGGGAGGGAGGATGAGAGGAAAGGGGGAAACCTTCGGAACCCCTGAGCCACGAGGAAGGAGGAGGAGGGAGGTGGGGGGAGGGAGGGAGGGAGAATGATAAACAAATAACTATATATATAGTTAAGAGGGAGGCGGGGGGAGGAGGAGGGAGGGAGGAGGTGGAGGGAGGAGGGGGAAGGAGGAGGAAGGAGGAGCAACCACACTGGGCACTGGGCACGAAGAGGAAAGGAAGAAGAGGAGGCCCCAGGGTAGCCCCAGGACGGCCTCAAAATTGCCCAAGACCGCCGCCCCCCGACAGCCCAAGCCCGCCCCAAGACGGCTTCAAGACGGCCCCAAAGCACCCCGAGACCCCTCCTAGGCCCAGACCCATAGTTAGCACACAATGACGGCTCCACAAGGCCCCAAGACGCCCCAATAACCCCCATCCTCGACTCATCCCGCTCCGCCCCGCCGCCGCTGGTGGCTCCTCAGCGAGCGTCGCGGCGCGTCCCTCGGACCGCCCCTCGGACCATGAGGCCTCAGAGGAGGGCCACTTGATACACTGGGGTATGTGTATATATATATATATATATATATATATATATAGTTGGCCTTAAAAGGTGCGTTTGGACCCCAGGAGGGGTCCAGGGACAGATTTTGATCCGATTTCGAACTCCCAGTGTCTCAAACCGCCCTGCCTCGAATGTCCTCGTCCCGTCGGCCCCTCGGCAGATGTTTGTCCTGCTGCTCGTATTCCTGTGCGGCCTGCTGACGGGGTTCCTGTGCTGCCAATGCGTTGGTCGTAGGGCTGCGTCGCCGTCGCCGGCGGCGACGCCGCCGGCGACGCCGCCGCCGCCGGAAGGACCTTCGGTTTCAACGACTCGGTCGCCATCCTCGCGGCCGATCGGCTCGTACGACGTCGTGATCACGTCGAGCGCTGGGGAGAAATACCACTTGACAGACACGTGCCATGGCCTGAAGCATCGAGACGCCGCTGGGCGTTGGGAACGGGGGGTTCCGAGACCACCCTCTCCCTCCCTGCTCCTACTTCTCCAAGGCCCGCATCCCCCTCCCTCCTCCCCTCCCCGCCCTCTTCTCTCCGATATCCTCTTCCCACTTCCCCTTATATATCCATCCTCCTCAATCCTCCTCCCCCCTCCTTTCCCTCGTTGCCCCCCCTCCCTCCTCCTCCATTTCGCCCTCAACTGGGAAAGCGAACCCTCGTTTCCCAACCCTTTTTTCGGGCCGCCTGAATAAGACTGGCCTTAAATATTGGCCGTTGTGCAAGATTTGCGCTAAGTCGAAGCATGTGTAGATCTGCATTCTCTGTATTGCTGTATAGATTCTATACTTGTGGAGACGCGCGCCTGAGACAACTCCTGCTCCTCTCCTCCTCTGCCGCTGATCCCCCCAGGCGGCCCAAGACTGCCCCGAGACCCCTCCCAGGCCCAAACCTATAGTTAGCACACAATGACGGCTGCACAAGGCCCCAAGACGGCCTATATACAGGCGGCCCAAAACGCCCCAAGATGGCCCCAAGACGTCTCGAAGACAAGACGGCCCACGAAGGTTCCAAGACGCTCCAAGATATATAGCCCCGGGACGGCTCCAAAATAGCCCAAGACCGTCCCCAGGCGGCCCAAGACCGCCCCAAGACGGCGACCCATAGTTAGCACTCAATGACGGGGCTCTCAGGACCCAAGATCTGTACACTTCTATAAAAGAGCCCGAGATGTTTCAGCGGGGCCCTGAGTGGGGCTCGAGACATCCTCACGACTCGGGAGCCGCCGCTCGAGACATCCTCAGAACTGGGGCGGCTGATTGACTGACTGACTGACTGACTGACTGACTGTCTGACTGACTTTCTGACTGACTGGCTGACTAACTGATTGACTTACTGACTGACCGACTGACTAACTGACTGGCCGGGAGGGGGCCGCCGCTCGAGACATCCTCACAACTCGGGAGCCGCCGCTCGAGACATCCTCACAACTCGGGCAGCTGACTGCCTGACTGATTGACTGACTGGCGGGGCGGCTGACTGCCCCCGCACGTGTCGGATTCGGTATTTTTTCACGCGTTTTTGTATTTTTCCGTAGTCAACGGATTCAAGGTTGTCGCCATTTCCCGATTATGTAGCGAATCGCCCGGGTTCCAGAGCGCCCCATAGTTAGCACACAATGGGCTCTTCGAGTATCTAAAAATACTATAGAAAAAGGGGACAACTGCACAAGTTGTTATCTATTGTTGGACACTTCATTTGCTAACTGTTCGTTGCGGACTATATGAATTTCTTAACCCATGATTTCTTAAGCATTTCGCAGGGTGTACTTCGTGGGGCGGGAAGCACGGAGGTGCCCATTCGCTGGCGCCTTCTGTCTCACATGGCACGCGGCCGTCAGGATCCCGAGTGAAGCTGAAGCAAACGAAACGACGATGAGTACGGGGGCGTCGTCAAAAAATTGGGGAACGATGGAACTCAGAGCGTGAATTACCTACCCCGCTTTCGCTTCCAGGCAAAACCAAGTCATACCACGCGCCTCCTCGTCAAGCGGCCTGACCAGTACAGGCCGTAGTTTGGCATCGTTTGGTATCTCTTGGAAGCGAGGGTGGTCAAAAGCGAGGTAGGTTTGTTTTTTCCCTAAGAAACGGAGGACGACGAGGATAATAAGGAATATAGCAGCCATAGGGTGTGCAGGAGGAGGCAGTGAGGTGGGCAGGAAGGAGGGGACGCTGGGACGAATGCGAAGATGGAGTTCGATTTGTCCAACGTCGCGTTCTGTCGGCGATGCGCGCAGAGGCCCCCCCCCAGCGTTGTGGGCAGCATGGTGCGTCCATTGTACGTCCAGAGTCATAACCTGAGGGGCGTCGCCTTCTGCTGCTGGTACCCCTCGGATGGCTTGCGTGGCCACTTTCGGTCGGTAGGTGGGTCGGTTTTCGGCCAGCTGGGAACTCGGCAGGTTGGTTTGTTTGTCGAAACTCACCGCCCACCAGACCCCACCCAAACCCAACCCGAAGATCCCGATTAGCCCTCCATTTCCAGTGGGGGGGCGTCGGGGAACACTGACAAAAACACACAGTGGAACCCGGACCCTCCCCAACCCCAAATTTCGGTCTTCGGGTTGGGTTGGGGTAGTCTGGCTGGTAGTCAGGCGCTGACAGTTGGCGACTGATTTGGGCTACTTGCTGGTGGGCTGGTCACGCGCGGCTGTGATAACTGCACGGGGTGGTGGCCTCGGGAGCGCGCGTCCGCTGTGGTTCACGCGGGCTCGAGGCTTCGGGACGCGCACCCCTGCCTATTTTCGATGGCTCGTGACCTCGACCCTGAGCCGGAATCTCATTCATCGACACGGGGGGCCCAACAAAAAAACGCCCCACGAAGACATACCCGAATTCCGGAACATATTGTTTCAGGGGTGGCGCCTTTGGGCGGCCTCCGCGGGGTTGGTTCGCGGCCTCGAGGACTAGATCTCAGTGTAATGTGTTACGGATTGTGGCATGGAGGGCGCGAGTCCGGTATAATTTGTCTGAAGGGATTGGTCTCGGGAACGCCAGCGCGTAGCAGGTACTTTACATGGATTGTGGTTTCGTGCAAGGAGTTGTGCGTCGTGGCCTCGGGAGCGCGAATCTGGTGTCATTTACAAGGGACTAGCATGAGTCTGGTGTAAGCTACAAGGGATTGTTGCCTCGGGAGCGGCAGCGCGTAGTAATTGTCAACGGATTGTGGTTTCGGGGGCGCAGCCACGTAATATTTCTCGAAGGACGATGGCTTCGAGGGTGCGACCCTGGCGTAATTTATACAAGTGGCCTGGTCAGCGCGAATCTGGCTTCACTTACCGTGGATTGTGGCCTCGCCGGAGTGCCAACGCGTAGCAAGTTACGAGGGATTGTGGATTCGGGAGCGCAAGCACGCAGTAATGTAGCTTCGGGAGCGCGACTGTGGTGTGATTCACTTGGGGTTGTGGTTTGGGGAGCGCGAGTCTGGCGTAACCTGCAATGAATTGTGGCCTCGCGGCTACGAATCTGCGGTCATGTTCGCAGGAATGTAGCCTGGATCACCAGAAAGAATTTCGAGCCCCCCAAACAAGCGCCGAGACTCGAGGGTTTTCACGTGTCGGGCCCTGGGAGGCACTCGTCCGACACTGCTTCGGCACTCTTTCGACACTTTGCCTGGTGCTCGAACTTATGTCTGGGAGGTGGTCCTTCAGTACGATGGGCGCAGCATGAGACTTCTGGAGTATACGGCGTAGTTTACAGGGGACGGTGGCTTCGGGAGCACGAGCTGGTTTCAGTGTGCAAGGGGTCGTGGCTTCGGAAGCGCCAGCGCGTCGTGCACCGCACGTGAGCTGCGGCCTCGCGAGCGCGAGGCTGGTTCGTGTTCGCGTGTCCCAGTGCGCCCCACGAACATCTGAAAACCCCGCTGCGCGTGGTTAGCGGATGGAGTGCGCCTCCCCCCGTTCGCGCGGCAGTCAGCCCTTACATCACTCAAGCTAGAAGGGAGCTTCTGCCAACACAGTTTGGGGAGTGGCCTGTTGGCCCCCAAAGGGGACCAGCGGATGATCTAAGCTTGGCAGCTGCGCATCTCACGATCGTTCCGCTTTTGACGCTGACAGTCGATAGTCAAGGTGTTCTGCCCATGAGGGTTACCAAGACGCCGACGGGCAGCAGGGGTGAGGAGAGGAGGAGGCCAAGAGCAAGGGGAAGTGAAGAGGGGGGCGAGGGGGGCGGGGAGCTGTAGCGAGCGCGGGAGGAGGAGGAGGAGGAGGAGGAGGAGGAGAAGGAAGGAGGAAGGAGAAAGGAGGGTAGAGGAGGAGGAAGAAGAAAGGAGTGTGGAGGAGGAGGAGGAGGAGGAGGAGGAGGACGAGGAGGCGGAGGGTCATTGTGTTCTCCTCGGATGAAAAATCACTTTACGGCGCACTGGCCAATGCGGCGTGCGACGTCCGCGTTGACGCCAAAGCAGCGTGCGACCGACGCCAGCGCTTCCATGTGGGCTTCCACGGCCGCCTGTGGCCTCCCGTGTTTTCCCATGTCCTCGTATGAGCCCTATGGCCTCAACGGCTTCCTGGTACACCTTAGGCGATGCTTAAGAAAACCTAAGTTTTCGTCCAGAGTCTCGATTATTCTTAACTTGTCAATGTAAACCCCAAGATTTTGATAGAAGTTCTGGGTTTTATTCAATTTCTGAGACCATGAATTTCTTAACCCATGATTTCTTAAGCATTTCGCAGGGTGTATGGCCTCAACGGCTTCCTGGTAGCCTCCGGGCTCTTCCTCTGGCCTGCTACGACCTCCCATGGCCTCCCGGCCACTGTCTGGGGCCCATGCGCGGGAGTTGCTGTAAGCAGCGACTGGCTCGGTCCGCAATGCGCCGGTGGTCAGGGAGATGGGTTCTTCGGGCTTGCCGAGTCCTCGGCAGACGAGTGCGGTGACACATGTGGTGATAGCTTGGTGGTAGTGATGTGATGCTATTCGACGTACGAGGGGTCGGTCGGACTGTGCCTGTGTGCTGCGGAGCAGAAAATACATTTCACAATGGCCTTCTGGGCCTGGTCGTTTGACTGTTCTGCTTCTGGTTCCGTGATGCCCGAGTCTGGCTCCGACCTTTTTTCACCGACAACACTTGGGCACGTCCTGAGCTGCCAACGCGGGGGAGGGAGGGTGGAGGTGGAGATCAGGCCGTCGTCAACATGGATCAAAGGGGCGTGGATTAGCGACGGGTCCCGCTTCCAAGGGAAATCGCGAACGTCCGCCGCAGAACGAGGCGGCACTGGCCGCATCTTGAGGAGGGCACCTCCCCGATCCATGGATCTGGCGGCCGCGCGCCAGATCCATGGATCGCTAATCCAGGTTTGCGCGCCCCCGATGGGAGAAGGAGGAGGAGGAGGAGGAAGAGGAGGATGGGCAGGAGGAGGAGGAGGAAGAGGAGAAGGAGGAGGAGGAGGAGGAGGAGGAGGAGAAGGAGGAGGAGGAGGAGGAGGAGGATGGGCAGGAGGAGGAGGGAGTAGGAGGAGGACTCCACCCACCCCTACATGGGCCAGCGCTTCCCCCCCCCCAAGAGCAGAGGAAGGAGGAGAGGAAGGAGGAGGACGCCACCCGCCCCCCCCCCCCAGTGGGCCGCGCGCCCGCTGCCGCGGCCAACGGCAGGAGCTGGAGCTCCTGCGGGACCAGCAGCAGTCGGACCAGGACCGCCGGCCACCGCCCCGCTCGCCGCCTCTCCCAGGAGTGAAACTCGGGCCGGGCGAAAGGGGGGGATTGGGAAAGGGGGGGTTACGAAATTTGCTGCATGCAGCTGGTTTCGGTCTCGCCGAAGGGCCAATTCCTCGACACATGGCCGCTCCCGGCGCCGGGAGGCGCCGGGAAAATCAGCTGCGTGAGCTGATTCTCAACCCCCCCCCTTTGCTATCCCCCCCTTTCGCCCGACCCGAGAAACGTCGGGCCTGTCCCCCTACAGGGGGAATAGAGTCGGGGCCCTGAAGAAGGAACCCTTTTGGTTGGGGAGGGGCTCCGCGTTCCTGAAGTGTTTCACAGCTTGCCTCAGGTTTTCCTTATGTCTTCGATAGGACATCGAGCTTTTGCTTATGGAAAAAGGGGCCTCGTTCCTTATTTAGGGTTCCTCAGGTCAACGCCCCGACTGTATTACAGATAGTCCAAAAAATAGTTCGGGGACGGTTTTTCGAGTATGATTTCACGATTTTTCGGGGTAGTTTTTGGATTATTTTTTGTTTCGCCCAAAATCCGCCTGCAGGGGGACATGTTCGACCTAACCCTGGAGGCAGGCTGAAGGGTGAGGCCAGCGGCATCCGTCCTTCCGCATGAGCCCTGAGACCCATACATTCCTCGGGTCATGACAGAGTCACGTTGCGTAGGAGGCCTTGCTGGCGCTCTTCCGGCCTCCTGGGGGGCCTCGCCTGGACCCGGGGCCGTCAGAAACGACTCGGGATGACAAACCCTGACCTTCCAGAGAGCTATTTTTAAGCACTGGAAGCCTAAAAACCTAAAAAACGAGACGAAACAGCCTAGAACCAAGACGTAAAATAGCTCTGGGATAGGTTTGTACGTCGGGTGCTATTTTTTAGCCCTCCTGGAAGGTCAGGGAAGGGGTCCCCAGGGAGTCGGTCGAGACCTGCATGGGGCCCACGCCATGAGCACGTCGCGACGCCGGGGGTCTGAAGAGATGTCCGGGCGCTGCAGCTCTCTTCTCGCGCCGGGCGCTACCCCGCCCGGACCCTGGCCCCTGGGCCATCGCAGACCGATCCGGCTCTGCAAAGGCTGCTGAAAGATTGGATCAACGGTGTCGTTTTTAATACATGCTCCGCGTGCGGATCATGTATTAAAAAAGGCCGGGAGTTTGTACTAAAAGCAACGAGGAGTTCATGCGTAAGTTTATTCATGAATTAACCATGTATTAAATTTCCTATGTTTTTTAAGTCCCATGTATTAAAAACTGCCCTGTAGTGCGCATCTCATGGACCTCATGGAGTCGGGGACGCCGAGACTCGGATGCCTCAGCGCTGCAGTCAGCCCGCACAGGAAGAAGGAGCCACTCCCCAATATGTGACCCTTGCATCCGTGCCCCTGCGGCCCCTCCCTGGCGTCGCGCCCCACTCGAGACACACGTCAATCTGGCTTTCCAAGGCCCCTGCGCCCTCACCGCGCATCCTTACGTGATACGGGATGACTGCAACGTCCGCCACTCCCCTTCGATCCCCTCTGGCTGTCCCGAACTCGGGAGCCGCGGGCCCAGACACCCGGCTGCTCCAATGTTTGTGTTGGTGCGTGGACCTGCAGGAGGCCCCGACGACTTCCCCGGGACCGGCTTTTCCTCCCGATCGGGAGGAAAAGCCGGTCCCGGGGCCCGAGTCGAAGAAAAAACCTCCGCGACGAAAAGCGACTCGACCCTGACCTTCCAGAGAGCTATTTTTAAGCACTGGAAACCTAAAAACCTAAAAAACGAGACGAAACAGCCTAAAACCAAGACGTAAAATAGCTCTGGGATAGGTTTTTACGTCGGGTGCTATTTTTTAGCCCTCCTGGAAGGTCAGGGGAGTCGCTGATTGACGCTCCCGAGGGCCCGGCGAGGGCCTCCGGAGGCCCAGCACGGCCCCCAAAGCCGCCGCTATAGGGCCGCGCCAATGTTTTCAGGGGGGCCGCGTCGGCTCTCGGAGGGGGGAGCCAGCACCTCCCCTGACCTTCCAGGAGGGCTAAAAAATAACACCCGACGTAAAACCTATCCTATCCCAGATCTATTTTACGTCTTGGTTTACTACTACTACTACTACTACTACTACTACTACTACTACTACTACTACTACTACTACTACTACTACTAGTACTAGTACTACTACTAGTACTACTACTACACTACTACTACTACTACTACTACTACTACTACTACTACTACTACTACTACTACTACTACTACTACTACTACTACTACTACTACTACTACTACTACTACTACTACTACTACTAGACTACTACTACTACTACTACTACTACTACTACTACTACTACTACTACTACTACTACTACTACTACTACTACTACTACTACTACTACTACTACTACTACTACTACTACTACTACTACTACTACTACTACTACTACTACTACTACTACTACTACTACTACTACTACTACTACTACTACTACTACTACTACTACTACTGTTTCGTCTCGTTTTTTAGGTTTTTAGGCTTCCAGTGCTTAAAAATAGCTCTCTGGAAGGTCAGGGTCCCTGTGGCCCGCGGCGTGGCCCGGGCCGGCCCCGGGCGAGCGCGGGCCCGGGCCAGCGCGTCCCAGGATCCAGGGAAGGGGTCCGCAGACCCAGACATCGGGGGCGGCAACCCTGACCTTCCAGGGGGGTGATGACGGGGGGAGGGGGACATCATGGCGGGGGCCATGCTATTTCCCCCGATTTCATGGCGCCTCTTCTTATTTCATTGCGTCCCCGCCCCCCCCCCTAGGCCGCGCACGTGCCGCAGCCATGATTTGCACCCCCCCCTCTTGCACGCCCCCCTCTTGGCCGCTCCCGAAGACAGGATCGCGTCGTGCGAAAAAATCATGACGGGAGGTTTTTGTGGCTCTCGGCCCCGGGGGGCTCTCGCCGGGCCCCAGGGCCGTCCAAGAACGACTCGGGACGAAAAGCCGGCCCCGGGGAAAGGGTCCCCTGATGGTCCGCTACCGAAAATTTCCGGTAGCGCTCCGCAGAGATCGGTCGCTACCGAAATACCGAAATGTAGCGCCCAATACCGGTATCAGAGCGTCCTGAAAGCCGCTATTCCAACGCCCTCAAACGAAGATTCGGTCGCTACCGAAATTCGGGGTGCGTCGAAATCGCTACCGAAAATTTCCGGTACCAGACCATCTGGGTCGGGACTTCCCGGGACGCCGTCCTGGGAAAATTAGGACGTCGCATGTCTGGGGAGGCAAAGGGGGTCCACAGACCATTCGGGATGAACGGTTTGTCCCGGGGGGAGGCCACGGGGCCCAGGTCCCTCAGGCCGCGTTCTCGTCACTGCAGTCTGGCGCGGCCTCCAACCCCATCTTGTCTCCTCAGCTCTCCTCCACCTCACCCCTTTTCCTCGCCCAGCCCCTCCCCCTCCGCCTCGGGGCCTCGGTGACGAGGGGGAGGGAGGAGGAGGGGAGGGCTGGAGGATGAGGAGAAGTGGGGAAAGCGAGAAGGGAGGAGTGGATGAGGGAGGGGGAAGGAGAATGGAGCAACGAGCAGGTAGGACAAGGGGAGAGGGGTGGACGAGGGATCGATCTAACTCTTTTCTGAGGAAGTCCCACGCGAAATCGTCGTTTTCAGATGCCATGGCAAATTTTCAGATCGCCCTGGAAGGCGATCTGGAAGTGTGTGTGTGTGTGTGTTGAGGAAGTCTTGGGCGGAATCGCACTTTCAGACGCTGACCCCATATGGCCGTTGCAAGATGAAACAAATATGTGAGAGATGCATCTGAGATTCCAAATCGGCCCCAAACATTGTCCCCGGCCCCCACGGCCTAACGGGAGGCCAACCGTGTCTTTCTCGATCCCCACGGTCTCCATTTTTAAATCCAGCGGGTTCTAGTGAGCGTAGGTGGCCGCGCCCCTATGGGCGTCCGCCCAGCTGCTTGCGCCTGACGTTGACGCGCCTGACGCGCCTGTCCGTCTTGCTCAGGGTACCTCCTCCTCCTCCTCCTCCTCCTTCTCCTCCTTCGCCTCCTCGGGTCGCCTACGGCCCCGGGGGAAACCGCGCAGTCCACGGATGCCTGAGGCCACCAAGCTGCCGCCGCGCGTCCGCTGAGTCCTCTTGCCCGCAAGCCCCGGTGAGTTCAAGGGGGGGACCAGGCGCCTGTTGGGCCACCTGGGCGCCCTGAGAGGCCCTGGCCCTAGCCCCCCGCTCACGGGGGGGGGAGGAGCGCCCTCCCAGAGCCGAGGGGGTCTGCCCTGCGTGGTGCGGGGAGGAGGAGCCCGCGAGCTCCTCCTCCTCCTCCTCCTCCTCCTTCTTCTCGTCCTCTCTCTCCTCCTCTCCCTCCTCCTCCTCCTCCTCCTCCTCCTCCTCCTCCTCCTCCTCCTCCTCCTCCTCCCCTCCCTCCTCCTCCTCCTCCTCTCTCCTCCTCCTCCTCCTCCTCCTCCCCTCTCCTCCTCCTCCTCCTCCTCCTCCTCCTCCTCCTCCTCCTCCTCCTCCTCCTCCTCCTCCTCCCCCTCCTCCTCCTCCTCCTCCCCTCCTCCTCCGCCTCCTTCTTCTCCTTCTCCTGCTCCTCCTCTTCCCACTCCTCCCCCTCCTCTCCACAGGATCCTGACCGGGCTTGCTGCGTCTTGGGCCAAGCCTGCCGTCGAGCCCTCGCCGCGCAGTGGCAGCCACATGCCACTTTCTCGAAGTCTCTCTGGCGGTAGGGCCAGGCCAATTTTTGTGCCAGCTCCAAATCCTTCTCCTCCCCCTCCCCCTCCTCCCCCTCCCCTTCCCCCTCCTCCTCCTCCTCCTCCTCCTCCTCCTCCTCGCCCCTCGCTCGTCGCTCCCGCCGATCAGACAATGTGAGGCACAGCGCCTACGAATCGCCGGAGGACCCCTCGCAGCGGGGACGCGCCCCAGGGCCGCGAACTTGGTCTCCTCGCAGACGAGTCCGCTCAGGTCAGCTCAGCACTCCACTCGCGGCTCCGTCCCAACTGCACTCTCCTGCTGGCCAGCTCCCACAGCAGGTGCAGGCACGTATTCGCGGCGGCTGGCGAAACAACGATTGGCGGACCAGCTCTGCAGCAGGGGGGGGGGCTCGCCATTCCTGAAATCCTTCTTGGTCGTCAGGCTGGCCAGCGAATGCTTCTTCGTCGCCGTGGCGCTGCAGCTGCGGCACCGAATCCTAAATTGACCTGGGACGTGCCAGAGGATGTGCTCGTCGACCGCTGCAGCAGGCACCAGCATCATCACGCAGACCCTGGGCGTTGTCACCGCCTCAAGTGTCTGCGCCTTGGCAGCCTGCAACTCTCGCGGCCTCCTCTCCCCCCCTCATCAGGAGGAGCGGGGGGCAGGAGGAGTAGCAGCACGAAGGTGAAGGACGGGGAGAGGGGTGGTGGAGGTCGTTCACGCCAGCGACGGATGAGGAGCAAGCTTCGTCGTGGTCGTCGCCTTCACTCTTCGCTCCTCCCTCTGCGAAGGCGCGTGCCTCGCAGGGCACGATGTTCAGCCTGCTGAGGCCGCCCGCGACGGCGGCGGCGGCGTCCCTCCTTGTCTTATGGGCCTTCGGAAAGGCCCCCGTCGCCACGGCTGGATCCGCCTGGAAATTCTGGCCAGAGCTTGCCGTGGGGAGGTTCGGGTGTGGTCAGGCTTCGGGTCGCACACAGACAGCCCTCCAGGTATTCCCGGCTGGCCCGGTAGGCCCCCCGAGCAGTGCCGGGGAAGACAATGACCCAGGACATGTGGGAAAACGTGGACATCTTTTTATTTGTGTATATCTATTTGTGTGTCCCTGGGCCCCTTGAGCAGCCCAGGGCGGTCTCAGCAATTTGGCCCCGCCTCCAGCGGCGCTCCTGCGGCGCTCCACGCCCCCGGGCAGAACTGTTGAGGTCGCCCCAGGCCAGTCGGGGGGCACGTGAAGGCCAGCTGGGCCTCCGGAGCCCCTTCTCCCTTCTCCTCCTCCTCCTCCTCCTCCTCCTCCTCCTCCTCCTTCCCCTCCTGCTCCTGCTCCTTCTCCTCCTCCTCCTCCCCCTCCTCCTCCTCCTCCTCCTCCTCCTCCTGCCCATCCTCCTCTTCCTCCTCCTCCTCCTCCTCCTCCTCCTCCTCCTTCTCCCATCGGGAGCCCGGAAGCCTTACCATCTGGGGGGGGGGCGGCGGGCGCGGCGGACGGCGGTGGTGGCGCCGGCGACGACGGGATTCAGGGGGTTGCTATAGATAGGGGTGCGAAGAAGGGTGCACTTCTCGTGCACCCTGGGGGCCCTACAGCGGGCGGCTTGAATAAGGAGCACTTGCTGTTCAAAAGGGGCTCGGGCGTTCCTCAGGCTTGCATGCGTGAGTTATCGTTCCCTTTGCGTCATCGTTATGTATTATGTATCGCTCCTCATGCGTTATCCCCTGGAAAAAAAGGGCTTCGTTCCTTATTCATCGCTCCTTAGGTCAGGCCGATGACTGTACGGGGGCTCCCTGCGCCGTGTCTTAGCCCCCCGCTCACCGCCCCCCCCTTGCTACGCAACGCTGCTACGCAACGCCCAAGGGGTGCAGTCACCGCCCTCGCGCAGCCTGCCGCAAGCAAGCCGCGCGACGTGGGCGGTCGAGGGGGGCGGGCCATCCTGCTGTCATCGCTGACGACGTGCCCGTGGGCACTGCCCAGGTGAGAGCGCCGACGGCGGCGGCTGGAGAGCCACACGGTGGTTCAGAGCCCCAGATCAGCAGGGGTAACTCGGGTCAGGGCTAACTCGGGTCCGTCGTTCGGGTGTCCAGAGCCCCAGATCAGCAGGGGTAACTCGGGTCAGGGCTAACTCGGGTCCGTTGTGCGGGTGTCCAGAGCCCCAGATCAACAGGGGTAACTCGGGTCAGGGCTAACTCGGGTCCGTTGTTCGGGAATCCGTACCCGAGTTACCCTAGGCCCGAGCTACCCCGGATAACTCGGGCGCCCAATTCGTGAAGGAACATGCCCATGAGGTTAGAGATCTTCGTGATATCCATGACCAAGGGTACGCTTGAGCTGAGCGACGCAGACAGGCGGGGTCGATTGCGACGATATTCGCGCGCAAACATCTCGCGTAAAGCCACGAGTAGTTGAGCGCCTTCGTCTGCCATGCAGCCTGCCACGCTGGCGGCCCGCGCAAGCCGCCGCCTAAGGTCGCTGTGTCATCTCGCGTAAAATCCACTTCTTTTCGTCAATGAGTTGGTGTTCCACCAGCATCCATCTGGGTGACCCAATAGGGGGTCCAGCTGCAAGGGGGTGGTGCAATAGATCCGGGGCAATTGTATAGCAAACGTATTGCGCCAGAGAATTGTACTGCATTGTGTGGCAACTAGTGTATTGTATGCGAAAATCCAGCAATACATTTGCGCCCCAGAATGTGTTGCACGCCCCAAATGTATTGCACCCCCATAAATTTAGTGCACCAAATCTATTGCACCACCCCCTTGTCGCTGGACCCCCTTTTGGGTCAACCCGATTCCAGACCCTGGACTCCGCACCCCGGCGCCACGAGAACGAGCAGCGCGGGCGCCTTCTTCTGCAATGTTGGGCGGCCCGTCCCTGGACCGCTTCTGTTCCCCAGGTGAAGGGCAAACAGGCCCAGGGACCAAAAGACCTACGCGCGCCAGGCGCCCTCGAGCGGCGGCCCGCGCGCGCCAGGCGCCCTCGAACGTCGCCGCGAGCGCGTGGTCTACTCGTGTCCTACACGCCTCCCCCGCGATTTGTTTTTACAGAAAGATAGTCGTATCGCTCCCATTTTTTTATCGCGCGCCCCCATTATGCAGTGCTTGGGGTGGGGGTCGGGAGCTCTGGGGCGCCGCGCTTCCTTAACAAAAGAAGACACGGCGGTCTGGCAAGCCCGGGGTGCGGACACTTCCGATGCGCTGCCTGCGAGGAGCACGTGGCAAGCTGGTAACAGATCCGACGCCCTCCGCACAGCTCCGGGGCGGCAGCAGTGCATGGGGGCGGCAGCTTGGCTGGCGCTTTCGTCTTGGCCCCCGTGCCTGCTGTCCTGGCAGCAGGCCCGAGGCTCTCCGGGGGGCTTCCCTCGCTGACCCTGTGCCTCGCCCCCTCGATTTCGGGCGCGCGTTTGCTTGTGGCGGTGGCCCCGTCCGGGCTTCGGGGTGTCGCGGGTCCGTCTCGGGTTTGGACGCCCGAAATGGGTACTGAAAGAATGGGCACAATGCCCAACAGCAGTTCCTGTTCATTTTCAACCGGATTCGCTGTCCGCGCCGCCGCGGCCTGTGTCCATTCGAGGCAGGAGGCCGCCTGCCCAACAGCGGCCGCTGTTGGTTTGGGACAACACTTGTTGTTGGGCATCGTACCCATTTTTTCGGTACCCATGTCTTTATGTCCCCCCGCCCCGCCCCTTTATCTCGCCAGCCTCCCGCCGGAGCTGCTGCAGGAAGGGGGGGGAGGGGCGCTCGCCGCCCCGGTGCGCAGCACCTGTGCTCGGGGCGAGCGGCTGGGACGAGGGGTCTCCGTCGTCGGGGGGGTCGATTGCGAGCTGTTCGGTGTGCTTCGTCTCTCCGTGTCGGAGCGTCCTCGCAACCGCGGTCGGGCGTAAACCTTAGCTTCTGAGCGGGAGCCTGGCCGCTTTCATGGGCGAGCCAGGGCCTCGAAACCACCCCGAAGGGGCAAGGAGATTGTGCCCCGGTGGGTGGAAATACCCCAACCAGAGACCCCTCCTTCACCCTTCTCTTCCCGTCCGCTTCGGCATGGTCCTTCCCTCACTTTTCGAGGCATAACAAGATTGCACACACACATTCACTTTCGGAGTTCCGTGCTGGTTTCTTGGTTCTGCGCTGGAAGGAACCCCTTGGGGCGCCTCTGGTGCCGCGCCTGACGTGCTCTGCGCGCTGGGGAGGGCGGTTGAGTGCAGATCTGGGAAGTTCGCGCGTTGTTGTGACAGTTTATGTTTATGACGCTGTTTGTTCCTATATCAGCGCTGCAGGCGCCGTTGCAACGTATCGTCATCAGTCAGGCAAGCGCTCATGCCTTCAGGAGTCTCATGCGTCGGGAGCTCGTCTCAATTACTCGCTTCTCCCCATCCGAGCAGACGTCGACTTCGGTGTGTTTGCGCGTGTATATATGTATGTTTGTGTGTGCGTGTGTGTGTGTGTGTGTTGTGTGTGTGAATGTGTGTCTGTGTGTGTGTCTGTGTGTGTGTGTCTGTGTGTCTGTGTCTCTTTGTGCGTCTGTGTGAATGTGTGTGCGTGCGGGGGCTGAGCTTGGGCTCTGGGTTTTGGAGCCCCACTGGGCACACGCGCGGCGGCGGGACCAAAAAATCGTCGACGCCGACGCGAGTGCTGGGGCCGGGCCTCTTCCCGATGAAAGGGCGGGTCTGCTCCGGCCAGTGCAGTTCTCGGATCGGCCGCCTGAAAACGACGCGAAGATCGGGACAAAATCGGATCGGGACAACTCGGAATCTCTGAGAATCGGCGGGTTTGGAGGATGCATTGGGCGGCCGCGGCCGCTCCAGAGCTCCTCCTCCTCCTCCTCCTCCTCCTCCTCCTCCTCCTCCTCCTCCTCCCTCCTCCCTCCCTCCCTCCCTCCCTCCCTCCCTCCCTCCCTCCCCTCCTCCTCCTCCTCCCTCCCTCCCTCCCTCCCTCCCTCCCTCCCTGAGCTCGGGGAGCGCTGGCCTGCGATGTTCCTGGACATGGAGCTCCACCTTCGGGCACTTCCCAGGGGGTGACGATTTGAGACATCGACTTGACGCAGGTACAGCCATCAGAGCAAACAGCAACGAGATAACATTGCACAGCCAACCAACAATGAAGGGCTTCGTCCTCTGCCGCTCCCCCCCTGGCACCACCCTCTGATTTCATGCGTGGCTGAGTCGATTGGGTTGGTTGGCTGATCGGCGGATTGGTTGGCCTTGCCAGCGGCTCGGCTGACCGGCTCGCTATTTAGGTTTGCGGGTTCGCTGGCTAGTCGTTTGACCGAAAGGGTGTTTCGCAGGGTGGCCGGCTGGTTGGAAGGCTCGCTGGGTAGGCCCGCTTGGAGCATATAGTAGAGACCGTTTTTTCTTTTGATCCTTTGGCGCGTAATGGTCGTCACTTGGGCCAAGCCCCTCTCACCCCCATCCCGGGTAACGGTAACGATCGTACGTAGGGGGGGTTACCCCCCCCTTTTGCTGGCGTTCGCGCTCATGCCATGGCGATCGCAGCGGTCCCGCATTCCGACATATGTGACATACCCCACCCCGCCCAAGCATTATTTTCCCTACCCCCTCAACCCCGGGTAACGACTGTACCCGGCAATCGGAACACACGATCATCGACATCGTATTGTTTCACGGGTCGTGACCTTGGGAGCGCGGACCCACTAGTTGTTTTCAATTATGTACTGAGGCCTCGAGAGCGCGGATCAGTTCTTGGTATGTTTACCAGGGTCGTGGTTTTGGGGAGCGCCGATTCATGTGTTTGTGGAAGGAATCGAGGCTTCGGCGGCGTGGAACAAAGCCATGCTGCTCAAGAGGATTACGTGAGATCAACGCTCAATAGCTTTTGACGAAAGAGGCTTATGCCAGACACGTTTCTGTACCCTCCCCCCCAGCCCATCCAGGAATGACGCCCAGCCGTGAGCAGGGAAGTGGATAAGCAGACAGAGGGACAGCACCCACAATGATACTGAACTTGAAGACCTTTGGGAGCTTCTGGTGCATCTATTGGAGTCACCTTGGATGTCTCTTGCGGCCCGCTTGGGAGCATTGGGGCCCTCTAGGGGCTTTGTGGTGGCCCTCTTTGAGGTCGTAGGTGCCTTTGCAGTCATCATGGAGGTCTTCGATCGGAAAAAAGAGGGTCCTATAAAAGGCCCCCCCGCTTGGAGCCCGAACCTTCGCCTCTTCGGCCCTGTTGGGACACTCTCTGGGCGATTTGGAGGGCCTGTGGGGCCGTCTTGGAGCGATTAGGGACTCCTTGAGAGGCTCTCTTGGGCGATCTTGGAGCCATCTTGAGGGTAAAGGCGAAGAGGCGCATCTCATTGAAAGCCACAGTGTTTTTGTTTCGTTTTTTTGATTGCGGCCTCTGGGGTATCCTTGGGAGGCTCCATGGCCACTTGGACCCGTTTTGGGGCCCATTGGCCCGTTTGCCGTGCAGAAGTTCTTCTTGAGCCCTCTTGGAGGCCATGATAGGCAGATTCAGATTAGAGTCGTCGGAGGATGGATTCGGAGGATCTGAGGGCCCTGGAGGTGTGTTGGCGAGCTCGTCCCTTTTCGCCTCCCCACCCTCATACGTCGTAATGGGTCCCTGGGGACTGGGAGCCAGGGGGAGTGGGACGGCGGTCAATCATATCACGCGTCTTCTTGCGGAAGTGCGGCTCAGTCGTTGTCGTTTCTAGGGCTCGTGGTCTCGGGTGAGTGGATCCATTGTTTCACTCACGAGCGATCGTTGCCTCGGGAGCTCGGATACGTTGGCTTTACTGGGGGGTCGGGGCCTCCGGAGCTCGGACCTGTAGGTGTTTGGTCGGGATCGTTGCCCCAGAGTGCGGACACATGTGCTTTACTAGCGGTCGTGGCCTCAGGAGCGCGGACCTGTGGTCCCCACACAGTGCTTGCACTTAGGGTTTCTTACTTCTGTTCTGAGGAACGGGGCCGTGCGTTCGATCCGGCGGCCACGTGGCCGCAGCCGCCGCCGCCCCGTCGCCCGCCTCGTCGCCGCCCGTCGTCTCGGCCGCGTCTTCGGTCTGGCGGCTATGTGGCCGCCGTCGCCGCCCCGTCGCCGCCTCGTCTCCGCCCGTCGTCTGCCTGCGCGTCGGGTCCGCCGCCTTGTGGTCGCCGTCGCCACCCTATCGCCGGCACCGCGTCGATTGTATCACATATAGGTTGAACAACATACATTGTGCACCGCATGTGTTGCACAACATGTACTTCACAACACAGATTGCACAACATGGATTGCACCGCACAGCTTGTACCACACATATTGCACCGAAGATGTGGCACTCCCTAGTGTACCATGTTTCTATTTCAACGCCTATACAGCATCACTTCAATGCAGTACCTACATTGCATATCATAGATGCCACACATCGGTCGCCCCACATAGAATGCACCACATAGATGTCACCGCATATATTGTACCACGCATATTGCAGCACAAAGGAATTACACAACCGACATGCCATAACATATGCCGTAGCACCCCGCAGATGCGGATAAGAGTGAGGGGGCGGTAGGGACGTCGTCAGTTTGCGAGATTCTGGAGAAGCCCGCCGCAGGCGCCAACATTTTACAATTGACACAACGAGCCCGTCGCAGGCGCCGATTTTTTTTGTTAAACCAATTGTGGTCGGTCGCGGGTGGGTCGCAAATGGGTCGCGGGTGGGTCGCGGGTGGATCGTTGTTGGGTCGCGGGTGGATCGTTGTTGGGTGGCAGGTGGGTCACGGGTGGTTCGAGGGTGTAGAGGGCAGAAACTTTATTTCGTAAGTATCACCCCGACAAGCGAAGCCGTTTAGTACAAGTTCGCAAGACATGAATGGAACAGGGCAGGGCTGCTTAGTACATGCCCACGGCCGTTTAGTAAACGTCCATTGTCGGGTCCGGGTGTTTTTTCTTCCCTTGAGGGTGGGTCGCGGGGTGGGTCGCAGGTGGGTCGCGGGGTGGGTCGCGGATGGTCGCGGGTGGGTCGCGGGTGGGTCGCGGTGGGTCGCGGGTGGGTCGCGGGTGGGTCGCGGGTGGGTCGCGGGGTGGGTCGCGGGGTGGGTCGCGGGTGGGTCGCGGGTGGGTCGCGGGTGGGTCGCGGGGTGGGTCGCGGGGTGGGTCGCGGGGTGGGTCGCGGGATGGGCCGCGGGGTGGGTCGCGGGCTGGGTCACGGGTCGGTCGCGGAGTGGGACGACGACAACCAACAACAACAGCAACAATCATTTTAAGATTGTTCGCTCATATCTGATCGAATGTCCGCTAAAGCATATTTCCCAAAACCTCGATTTCCGCCCTCTTCGTCTTCGATCGTGCCCCTTTTGGGGGGTAGACCTTTCTTCCCTGCAGGCCGGGCCCCGGCAAGCGGCGGGGCGGCCGAGGACCGTCGGCCTGGCCAGCGGCAGCGCTGATCGGTGGCAGCTCGACCCCAAGAGGGACGGACAGGGGACCGACCACGACGACGATGATGACGTCGACGACGACGACGACGTCGACGACGACGTCGACGACGGCGACGACGACGACGACGAGCGAAAGCGAGAGCGAGAGAGAGAACGACAGCGGGGCCACCAAGGTCACGAGGTAGGCCACGAAGGGCGACAGCGGGGACACGACGGGAATGCGTACGGGGCCACGAACAGCGCGAGCGAGCGGGGCCACGAAGGGCAGATAATGCGGGGCCACCGAAGGCAACGACGGGGCCGCTGAAGGTAGCAACTGGGCCACGTAGGACAGCGAGGGGGCCACGAAGGGCGACAGCGGGGCCACGAGGGGCATGCACATGGGGCCCCGACGGGCGCGAACGAGCGGGGGACACGAAGGGCATACATATATTGGGCCGCAGAGGGCAAAAACGGGGCCACTGAGGGCGGCAACGGGGCCACGAAGGGCAGCGAGGGGGCCACAAAGGGCGACAGCGGGGCCACGAAGGGCATGCCTATGTGGCCACGACGGGCGCGAACGAGCGGGGGCCATGAAGGGCATACATATAAGGGGCCACGAAGGGCAGCGAGGGGGCCACGAAGGGGTGCAACAGGGCCACGAAGGGCTGCAACGTGGCCACGAAGGGCAGCGAGGGGGCCACGAAGGGCTGCAACAGGGCCGCGAAGGGCAGCGAGGGGGCCACGAAGGGCTGCAACAGGGCCACGAAGGGCAGCGAGGGGGCCACGAAGGGGTGCAACAGGGCCACGAAGGGCAGCGAGGGGGCCACGAAGACTGCAACAGGTCCACGAAAGGCAGCGAGGGAACCACGAAAAACGACAACGGGGCCACGAAAGGCAGCGAGATCCCGTTTCCTAAATAATCTGTGAGGGAATCCTATGCGTGAGTGCAACTCCTGGGCGCCTGAGTGTTGGGAGCGCGGCGCTCGAGTGAATTGCGGGAAGTTCCAACGCAAGGGCGCCATTCGTGAGTAAATTGCAAACAAGTCTCCCAGCGAGAGCGCGACTCCAGAGCGCGGAGAGAACAATCCCTACATAAATTGTCAGGAAATCGCAAGCGAGAGCGCGATTCTTGAATAACATGCGATGAAGTCTCAGGCGGGAGTGGGGGGCCTGGCTAAATCGTGAGGAAGTCTCAGGCCGGAGCCGCTGTTTTTGTTGTTGTATCCCGGGGGCCAGGGGCACTGTTTGAGCATCAAGACTTTCCCTGTCAAAAAACAGTGTGCAAACGTCGAAGGGCACACTTTGATTGAGAACAATCAGCATGCACCGGTGAGGGAGGACCAACAATACTATTTTTCAGAAATTAGACTGCAACAGCGCAGCAGACAGAATTCTCACCACGACTTCGTTATTCAGCCACGCACCCAGGACAATGAATGACCGCTCGGCCCCCTCACTCTGATATATATATATATATATATATATATATATATATATATGTACACACATACATTTATGTATATATATATATATATATTGTGACGGCACCATCAGGTTGCACAGCATATAGTGCAGCACGTAGATTCCACCCCAGCTATTACCCTGAGTATATTGCACCACGCAGATTTCATCACACGTATATTGCTCAGTTGACATTGCACAATAGATGACACGACATATGTTGCATCACATATATTGTTCCA
>CAUYUJ010017067.1:0-2500 GCA_963575745.1 Prorocentrum cordatum | reverse complement strand
CCGAGGGGGGCGGCGCGAGGGCGCAGAGGCGGGCCGACGGCACCGTCGCCGAGCAAGGGGGGGGGCCTCGGGCGGAGGGAGCGGCGCAGGGAGGGCCAGCGGCGCAGCGCTGCCCGCGCCGCCCGCGGAGAGTGCGCCTCTGCCCGCGCCTCGCCCGCGGCGCGCGAGGAGCGCCGGCTCCAAGAGCGCGACGGACGACGCCGTGCTGGAGCGCTTCCGCAAGCGGATGCGGCGGTGAGGCGCCCCCCGCTTCGGGGGAAGAGGCGCGAGGACTGGGCCCAGGGGCCCGGGAGGAGGAGGAGGAGGAGGAGGAGGCGGAGGCGGAGGCGGAGGAGGAGGAGGAGGAGGAGGAGGAGGAAGGAGGAGGAGGAGGAGGCGGAGGCGGAGGCGGAGGCGGAGGCGGAGGAGGAGGAGGAGGAGGAGGAGGAGGAGGAGGATGGATGAGGAGAGGGGGAGGAGGGGAGGTGCCCAGATGACCGCTGAGCTGCCCTCGCCGCGCGGTCGCCTTCTGGGGCCTCCCGGGAGGCGGCCGTGGCCACAGCCGGCTCCGCTTCGCCATGCCGGTCCGAGCGCATCTTGGGGGAGGTCCTGGGAGTAGCGGTTCGGGGGCGGCAAAGAGGGGGGGGATGGCTAGGGGGGGTGGATATCATGGCGTGGGTCATGATATTTCCCCAGCTTTCATGGCGCCTCTTCTTATCTCATGACGTCCCTGGCCCCCCCCCCCTGGGCCGCGCACATGCCGCCAGCCATGATTTGCACCCCCCCCTCTTGGACGCCCCCCTCTTGGTCGCCCCCGAGCGGTAATCATGGGCATTTCGAGTAGAAGCCGAGGAAAGGATTGGTAATTTGCCCCATGGTGCCCTCACACCCTTGCCTCTTCAGTCCATCCTCAACCACTTGCGATGACCCCCCTCCCGCTCGAAAGGCTTCGACAGGCGCTCAAGGGGCTTGCATTATTATCGCGCATCCTTACTATCAGTCCCCCCAACCACGACCAAGATCGGATCGGAGCCGGCTGGGGAGCTGAGGTGGCCCAGCAGTGGCTCCAGCCAGCAGAAGGGGAGGGGGGGGTATAGGGGAGAAAGGGAGCAAGGAGCCCCCTTGCCGCCAGGGCGGACGCAGCTCGATAAAGTTGTCAGTGCCGACCCCGTGAAGGGTCCGGGAATTGACTTTGAGCCCGAGTCCTTCCCTCTTGATCGATTTTCTCCGGGCCCATCCCGGAAATGTTCTAATAACCTTTTGTGGTTACCACGAATTTGTCTTAGAACATTTCTGGCTGGGACTGTCTTGTTTTAAACACATCGTGTTTATGTTATAAGAACATTGGTTTCGTTCTTAGAACATTTTCGGGTTCTCAGAACATGCCGTGGTAGGCCTACAGGACTGCCGGGACGGTCGGTCCCTGCTCAATTTCAGGCGAGGAGCTCAGCACATACGTACACACATGCCTGCGAAAGTCCGCGCTGATTTCCTGGGTCGGTGCTGGTCCCCCCTTCCCTAGCGCGCGGAGCGCGCTTGGGGCGGCGCCCGAGGCGCCACCAGTGGGGCCCAGCGACGATCCAAGACATCCGAGCGGAGCACCGAAACATTGGGCTTAGGTTTTTGTCTGGTTCCTCTGTATTGATCGTTTTCTTATTCATTGTTTTGCCGATCGGCGCATGACATCGCCCCCCCCTTTCACCCCCCTCTGGAGTAGATCTCGGCTCTTTTGGGCACATGTTTCAAGAAGGCGGAGTTTTCCACCATAGGACGAACTGTTGCAAAAAGTCGCGCTAAACAAAGGTCCGGACCCAGACCCTTCCTCCTACCCCCCCTCTTTTCGCCCAACGTCGAAACGCCGAGTAATCGGGACCTCGCAACCGCAGAGGGGGTGTGAGTTCGGTCCGTTGGCGCATCGAATCGCAGAAATGCAAAACGAGGTCTCTGGCCCTCGCTGGAACCCGAGAGGAGTCGCCAATCGGGGACCGCGGGGGGCACCGTTTTTTGGAAATTCGATGCACCAGCGAATCGAACTCATCCCCCCGACCCTTTCCGCCCAACGTCGAAGCGCCGAATAAGAAACCGCTCACGACAGGGGCTGGCGTTTCTGCGTTCAGTCTTGGTCTTCTGTTGCTCCCTTCGTACGTAAGGGCCCCATCCCAGAAACAAGTTCGAGCACCCGGAAACGTGTCGAAAGAGTGTCGAAACAGCATCGAAACGGTGTCAAACGAGTGTCTCCCAGGGCCCGACGCGTGAACACCCTCGAGTTTTTTTCTGGTGCTCGAAATTCGTCGTGGTGGTAAAGGCGAAGGTAGGTTGGAGCTTGGTCGTTGGTCCTCGCCTTCTTCCTGTCCGCGCCCGGCGCGGGGCACGGGGCGCGGGCCCGGCCCCGTTGTCTCACCGGTGGGCCGCGAGCACGCTCCAGGCGTCGGTCCCTCCTCCCTCCTTCCTCCTCCTCCACCTCCTCCCTCCTCCTTCTCCTCCTCCTCCTCCTCCCCCTCCTCCTCCTCGTCCTCCTCCT
>CAUYUJ010017066.1:205525-250348 GCA_963575745.1 Prorocentrum cordatum | reverse complement strand
TGATGCATGCTGGGAAAGCCACCCTACACTTTCCCAAGAGGGGCCAAGATGGTCCTGGACCCCTCCAAAGGGGAGTCGTTCCGTGGGGAGCCCTCCAAAAAAGGAACGTTCCAAGGCCAAGGGGGACATAAGCTTCCGAAGGTCCACATGGATTTCTTGGATCTGCGCTGGATCCCCCTTCCTGGCGCGCGGAGCCCGCCACGGGGGGCGCTGGAGGCGCCGCCAGGGGGCCAAGCGCAGGTCCAAGAAATCCGCGCGGACGCTCAAAAGTGCCTGCTCATGCAGTTGCTGACCCTCCGAGGGGGAGAGTAGGGGAACGAAAAATGACATAAACATAAAAACTCGGAGGTACGCGCGGATTTCTCGGATCCGCGCTGGACCCCCCTCCCTGGCGCGCGGAGCGCGCCAGGGGCGGCGCCGGATGCGCCGCCGGGGGGCCCCAGCGCCGATCCGAGAAATCCGCGCGGACCTCCGAGTTGTTATGTTTATGTCACTTGTCGTTCCCCTAGAGAGGGAGGGACGTGGACCAGTGGACGAGAGGCCTCCGTTGCCAGGGAGGGGCAGAGAGGCACCAACGCGCCGCTGCTCCCCGGACCTCCCTGGGCCAGAAGCTCGAGGAGAGTCCAGCCGTGGCAACGAGGGCTGCCCAGGGCGAGCAGCGGTATCATCAGGTCGGCCCCGCCCTCAGACTCCTCCTTCTCCTCCTCCTCCTCTCCTCCTCCGCCTCCTCCTCCTCCTCTCCTCCTGCCTCCTCTCTCCGCTCCTTCCCATCCCTCCCCCCTCCTCCCCCCCCCTCCCATCCTCCTCCTTCCTCGCTCCTCCTCCTCCTCCTCCTCCGTCCCTCCCTCCCTCCCCCCCTCCCTCCCTCCCTCCCTCCTCCTCCCTCCCTCCTCCTCCCATCCATCTCCTCCTCCTCCTTCTCCTCCTGCCTCCTCCTCCTCCTCCTCCTCCTCCTCCTCCTCCTCCTCCTCCCTCCTCCTCCTCCTCCTCCTCCTCCTCCTCCTCCTCCTCCGCCCTCCTCGTCCTCCCTCCTCCCTCCCACAGGCGGATTCTGGACGAAAGCCCTCCTCGTCCTCCCTCCTCCCTCCCACAGGCGGATTCTGGACGAAAGGGGAAACGTAGTCAGCACACATCCAAAGATAGACGAACAGTGTCGAAACAGCCTCCCCTGACTATTTGCTCTGTTTTTGCATCCTCCTCCTGTAGAGGGGCATGCCCGACTTCACGGTATCGGCATCTTTCCCCCATCTGGGTTTCCGGGGCGCGCAAACATGGATTAGCGATCCATGGATTCGGCGCGCGGCCGCCAAATCCATGGATCGGGGGAGGTGCCCTCCCCAAAATGCGACCAGTGCCGCCCCGCTCGGCGGCGGAAATCTGCGATGCCCCATGGAAACGGGAGCCGTCGCTGATCCACGCCCCCTTGATTAGCGGCCTCCTAGATGGGGTCCGAGTAGATGGGGCCGGAGGATCTCACCGCATCGCCGATACATCGACGATGCATCGGCGATGCATCGCCGATGCACTGGCAACGTCAGCGCGATGTATCGGCGACGTCGGCGGCCGTCGGCGTGGAGACAAGTGGGCCCCACACTGAGCCGCATCGCCAATGCATCGCCGAGGCATCGGCGATGCGGCGCGATCCTCCGACCCCACCTGCTCCGGCCCCATCTGGGAGGCCTGGACTGATCCATGTTTGCCCTCGCCTGAGAGCTGGGGGACGCCTCCCCCCCGGCCACCACCATGTCAGCGTGGAGCTACACTGCCAACGCCTCGCTCTCCTGGGGCTCTGCTGCGCTCCTGCCCGCTGACACGTGTCACTGAAGGGGCCCTGGGACACACAAATTAATACACGCTAATAACAGGATTCCCCATATTTCCCCATATGTTCTTGATTTTCGTCTTCCCCCTCACTTCCCATATGTTCCGCTATTTTCTGGGAAATCGACGATGCATTTAAATTGTGTCTGTGTGTTTTTCCCCTCCTGACTGTGGCCCCTCGCCGCGCCCCTGCTCGCGACGCACCACCGCAGAGAGGCGGCGGAGAGCTCGAGAGGAGCCGCCGGCCTCGAAGTCCCCCGCCCACTGCCCGAGGGCCTCGCACGCTGCACCTCGAAGCTCGAAGCCTCGAAGCCTCGAAGCCTCGAGCCTCGAGCCTCGAGCCTCCAGGCTCTCGCAGCTCCGAGCTCGAGGCTCGACACTCGCAGCTCGGAGGTTCGAGGCTCGAGGCTCCACGTGCGCTCCTCGAGGGCCTCCGCCCGCTGTGCGCCCCTCGAGGAGGAGGAGGAGGAGGAGGAGGAGGAGGATCCGAGGAGGAGGAGGAGGAGGAGGAGGAGGGGAGAAGGAGGAGGAGGAGGAGGAGGAGGAGGAGGAGGAGGAGGAGGCGGCGGAGAGCTCGAGAGGATCCGCCTGCGAGGAGGAGGAGGAGGAGGAGAGGAGGAGGGAGGAGGAGGAGGAGGAGGAGGAGGAGGAGCCGCGAGGGGTAGGAGGAGGGGGAGAAGGAGGAGGAGGAGGGCGGCGGAGAGCTCGAGAGGATCCGCCTGCGAGGAGGAGGAGGAGGAGGAGGAGGAGGAGGAGGCTGTGCGCTCCTCGAGGGCCTCCGCCCACTCCCCCTGCGCCACCAGGCCGCCCCCGCGCTGCCTCCGCCCCTCCGCCGCCCGCGCGCGGCCGAGGGCCTCGCCCGCGCTGGCGACGGGGGCGCCCTCGCGCTGCCCGCGGCCCCGGGCACTCGGCGCGCCGGCCTCCTGCGGTCAGGTCGGGCGCGCCCCCCCACAGGGGCGCGCCTCCTCCTCCCCTTCCTCCTCCTCCTCCTCCTCCTCCTCCCTCCTCCTCAGCCTCCTCCTCCTCCCTCCTCCTCCTCCTCCTCCTCCTCCTCCCTCCTCCTCCGCCGCCTCCTCCTCCTCCTCCCTCCTCCTCCTCCTCCTCCTCCTCCTCCTCCTCCTCCTCCTCACACACACTTCCTCCGCCTACCCTGTCACGTTGTCCTTCAGCTCCTTCCTGTGATCACACATCCCGTCGCCATCGTCGGCCAAAACCTTCAGGGTCGGCGGCACCGGCCGTAAGGCCTTCACAATAGCCAAAAAACTACGCAATACAAAACCCAAAAAGGCTCCAAGAATCCTCCCCGGACCATGTTTGGACTGTTTTGGAGCATTTCTCCTGTAGTGAGAAGGACATGCCCGCCTTAATCCTGCGGCCACACGCAGGACGTGGCCCTGGGCAAGAGTGACGTTCGGGCGATTTCGGAAACCCTGAGCCCAAGAGCGCTGTCACCTCTGCTCACCTCCGCCACCCTCCGCCGAGCTTCCGCCAGCCTCCGACCGCCGGCGGAGGCGGCCTCGGTGTGCTTCCGCCGCTCTTCCGCCGCCCTTTCCGCCGCCTCCCACACGCAGGAGTGGCCCCTGGGCAAGAGCGACATTCGAGCGACGATCAAAAACAGATCTTACGCGAGATGGCCTAGCGACCTTACGCGCTGGTTTACGCGGGTCGCCAGCGCGGCGAGCTACGCTGGAAGCGAGAGCGCCTACACGGGACCGTACGCGAGCAGCTTACGTGCCAACGTCGGTGAAGACGACCCTCTTTCTTTGCGTCGCTCGCTTGGTGCGCGGCCTCTGGGGGGCGCCAGGGGGCCAGATCCATCAGGATCGCACTCGGCGAAGTTCGGCGATCAGGGGACCCCAGGAGAACCTTTTATTTGTTCGCGGAGGTAAGGGGCGTTATGTGGGGGGGGGAGGGGGGGGAGGGGAAGCGGGGAGGGGGCATAACGTAACGCCCCCGCCCCCCACAGTGACAAACGACTATTTGGGCGCCCGAGTTATCCGGGGTAACTCGGGTCCGGGGTAACTCGGGTTTGGATTCCCGAGAAAGGAACCCGAGTTATTCCTGACCCGAGTTACCCCTGATGATTCGGGGCTCTGGACGCCCGAGTTATCCGGGATAACTCGGGTCCGGGGTAACTCGGGTTTGGATTCCCAAGAAACGAACCCGAGTTATCCCTGACCCGAGTTACCCCTGATGATTCGGGGCTCTGAACTATGGTGCTGGACGCACTGCGGCAGTGCCAGGGACGCACTGGGAAGCGGGGGGGCGAGGCGTTACGTTGTGGGGGGGGAAAGTGAACAAGCGCGTTCCACTACTCGCAAGGTAGCTACACCAAGTGGCCCAGATCCACTGCGTCGAGGCAAACAGGCTCCATTGCATCGAAGAACGCTCGCGTTGGATGACGTCTGCGAGCAGGCACCTTGCGAGTAGCGGAGCGCGCTCGGAGAAGAGGGCGGGGGGCAGAGGGGGCATTGACGCGCGTCATGGCCCGCAGGGTAACCAACAAACATAGAGCTCACTCACGTGTAGACGACTCCTGCGCGACGCGCTGCTCCGCCTCGCCGTCGCCGGCACGCGCCCGGCGGTCGCCCACATCCCAGGCCTTCACCTCGGCGTCGATGCCGGACGTGCAGACGAGGGGCAGCGTCGGGTGAGGACGGGCCGCCGCCGGCTCTGCGGCGAGACGCCCAGCGGATAGCCACCCCCGTCCGAACGCTTGGCCGCCTCACCCCACCCCCAGGGAGCACGCCACGAAAACGTATGGGCGATTCCAGGAGCCCTGAACCCAAGAACGTAACGCTGTCATCTCTGGGGGGCGCATGTGTTCCTTCCGCCACCCTGCGCCGCCCGTCCGCCGGCTATCCGCCGGCGAAGGCAACCTTGCTTTATTTCCGCCGACCTTCCGCCGAGGAAGAGATGACAACTCCTACCCACGATCCTCCAAGGCAAGGCCCCTTCTGGAACGCCTCACATACACAGACACCCTCCGACGAGCTTTGCATGTACGTGCCGGCAGGGAGGGCGACGGCGTATCAAGTTGGCAGCTCTCAGAGGTGCCTTACACACCGCCACGCTGCCCTGAGGCCCAGGCACCATCCGTTGGAGGGTGTCCGTGTATGCGCTTCTGTGGCGGAGGGGACACCCCCAGTTGGGCGCCCGAATTATCCGGGGTAACTCGGGCCCGGGGTAACTCGGGTTCGGATTCCCGAAAAACGAACCCGAGTTAGCCCTGACCCGAGTTACCCCTGATGATTTGGGGCTCTGGACGCCCGAATTATCCGGGGTAACTCGGGCCCGGGGCAACTCGGGTTCGGATTTCCGCAAAACGAACCCGAGTTAGCCCTGACCCGAGTTACCCCTGATGATTTGGGGCTCTGACCCAGGCCCCAGGGCGGCCACAACCAGATATGTCATTGAGGGGCAACGTCGCGGGGGGGGGCGGCTCGTGAGAGGGGGAACATCGACCTGGACTCGGCGACGCGTCGCCGACAGATCGGCGCCAGGCCCCCTGTGGCGAATCCGCACAGTCCTCGGCGGGGTGGGCTGTCGGGACCCTACAGTTGAGGCCAGTCCACAGGAAAACTTCTACAAGAAACCCAACCCTGAGACCCCAGGACGTCCATTGGTTCTCGGTGTGGGAACGTCACGCTGGCCATAGCGAAAAAACCATCGAAACCCAAGGAACCCTGGGCACCCCGGGGGCAAGCAGGGTGCTTCTTGGCACGGCCCTCCACTGCATCGGCGATATCGATGCATCACCCCCTGAGCCCACACCGCCCCCCCCCCCCGACGTTACGCCCCTGGGCTTAATGGGCCCTGGAAACGACAGGGCAGTTTTATTACCGGTTCCGTTTTGCCGTTTTTTTGCAGGTTCCGACGCCGTTTTTTACCGGTTCCGTCGCCGTTTTGACCGGTTCCGGCTCCGGTTCCAATCCTGGAGCCGTTTTTTGCCGTTTGCGGTCGCCGTTTTTTTGCCGTTTCCATTGTCACGGGACATTTTTTGGGAAACGGTGAAAAAACGGCCCTGCCGTTTCCGGGGCCCACAAAGCCCCTGGGTGATCTGACAGACAATCAGCGCCCCTCAAACGGGGACTCCACTAACGGGTACTTTGGCCAGTGACCCAGCGAACCCAACCCTTCCCGATGCGGGCAACGCTGCATTGCCAGAAAGAGGCCCTAAAGTGGCAACTTTCTGCAAAATTGCAAAGTACCCGTTAGTAAGTACCCGTTGCGGTGTCGTTGAGACAAGCCGCGGGATCAGCCCGCATCGGACCGGGACATCGGATCGGCTCGGAGCGCACGACGGACGGGGCCGCACCGGCACGGAGCCGAACTCCAACCAGCTGGGCCGCGCCGGGACGCACAGAAGCGCCCGTGCAATCATCTGGCCGCATCGGATCGTCGCGGCGGGGCAGAGGAGAGGAGGGAAGGGCGAGAGGAGGGGGTCCTCCTCCTCCTCCTCCTCCTCCTCCTCCTCCTCCTCCTCCTCCTCCTCCTCCTCCTCCTACTCCCCCTCCTCCTCCTCCTCCTCCTCCTCCTCCCCCTCCTCCTCCTCCTCCTCCCCCTCCTCCCCCTCCTCATCGGACCGCGAATGTCGGGTCGGAACGGCTGACGCCACTGCCACGCGCCCCCCTGCTGGCGAGGGCAAGGTCGGCCTCACGACAGACTGGGGGGGCCTCTGAGGATATCAACCCGAGCTCGGGCAGGCACCCTGCTCGAAGACAGGCTTTCCCCCCAAGCTGGGCCCCGCGCGAAGGACGGCGATGATGTCAGGAGGCGATGGGCTCAGGATACGTTCCAGGAACTCTGGAGTATCTAGCACAAGCCTCGGAAATCCTTGCAGAATCCTGGAGCATATCATGACCATGGCCGCCTGATCCCCTGAGCGCAGGCGCGGAAACGACGGCCACCCGGAGGCGCCACGCAGTTTACGACGCAGCGGTCCGCCGGCATCTTCCTCAGCAGCGCTCCGGTCGACACCTCCCAGATGAAGAGGCTGCCGCAGTCGCCCCCCGTGCCCACAGCGGCATCCCCGCAGAGGAAGCGCGCCTCCTTGACGGAGGTCTGCTCGTTCACGCGGCCGGTGAGCGTGCGCACGGAGTTCAGGCGCACGCGATCCGGGGCGGACGAGAAGGGTATAGGGCGCCGAGGCCTCCACGCTCTGCGAGGCGGGGATCTAGCCACATCCACCGCCTGGGAACCGACGTCCTGGTGCCCCAGCGGGCGGCGGGTATGGATTCATCTCTGCCCCCGGGACCCGAACGTATCCGTATCTGCCGCCTGTGGAGGTCTGCGAGGATCGATTCGATCCCCAGGCGGCAGTTATGGATAAATCCCCGCCCAGTAACGTATCCACTGCCACTGGCCAGACCTACTCTGGGCTCAGGAGCGGCGTTGCGGGACGGGACAAATGACCACAGCCACTGCTTCTTGTTTACGCCGCCTTCCAGCCGGCCGAAAAAGGAGCAGTGGTTGTGGTCGTTTCCCTGGTGCCAAGCTTAACGAAAATGACCACAACCACTGCTTTGTTTTTGCTGGCTGGAAGGCGGCAACAAAAGAAAAGCAGTGGCTGTGGTCGTTTTCACGTCCCGTAATACGGCCCCGCCAGCAGACGGGCCGTGTGATCCCTCTGCGTCCGGCTGCTTCCCCGGGAGGGCGCGGGGGTGCCCCGCTGACTCTGCCTCTGCCTCGCCGTCGCCGGGGACGTCCGTTCCGCGTGCGCTGTTTTGGTTTCGTGCGTGTCTTCTGTTTGCCCGCAGGATATAATCCAAGATCCTCCTGGATGGCACTGGCCGGGAAAAGAAACAAAAGAAACAAGAACAAGCCTTTTTATGTGTATATATATATATATATATATATATGCAAAAACAAAAAAAAACGTCCGAGCGATGCCAAGCTGCCTCTGCCTCTGTCTCGGGGGCGCCGGCCGGGGAAGGTGGCCTCACCCGCTCGCGGCCGGGCTGTGGGGAAGTCTCGGGGCCTTGTGCGGCGTTTGCCTGCTTTTGCTGCCCTCAGCCGAGGGTGGTCTCTCCGGGAGGCCCCCTTTCCCAGAACCCCCCCCCCGTTTCGTCCGACCCGAGCGATCTGCAGGAAGCGGAAGCCTGCCCCTCGGCACCTCCGCTGCCTCACCCGGGTCGGCCGCGCCCAGGGGCGGAGCCTCCGGGGATAGCCAAACGGGCACTGCTACACCGCCGCTCTCTCGACCTCTCCCAGGGCGCCTTCTGACCAGCATTCCGAGGCGTATCCAGCCCATTGCCTTGGCGGACTTTAGCTCGAGCCCTGGAGCCCTGACGGGGGGAGGGCGGCCATCTGCCCGGCGCGCGGGCGTGCCCAGCCCACCAGGGCATATCGCGCTCAGAGATGGGCCATCCAGAGGAATGCGAGTTAAGGTTCCCCCCCCGGGGCGCCGATGCCAGATCGGGCCCGAAGGATCGCAGATTCGGGAGGCTGCCAGAAGCCCGTATCAGAGGAGCACCTGGCACAAGCAAGCGTCAGAGCATATGATACATACAACGTATGATTGTATATTCGTCACATATATATATATATATACACGTACACATATATATATATATATATATATATATATTGGCGTGCTCCCGTAGCTGCGGATAATAGTGAGTGCGGGCGATTTGGCGAGATGAGGCGTCTCTGGAAACCGAGAAGCACAAACGAGACACCCTTTATACGGCAGGCAACACGGCACTTGCCGGCCTCGAATTTATTTTAGCATATTTCCTGAAAGCTTGAGTCGTTTCATCCCTCGTCAATTCTCATCTTCATCATTCACTGCCATCACAACAAGATGGCCTTCTTGTGGTCGAAAAGCCATCCGATCAGGCGCGCTCGACGGGTCGCGGGTGGGCCGAGGGGCACATTCTGTCGCGGGCTTGGTCGCGGGTGGGTCGCGGGGCGGTTCGTGGGCAGGTGCCGGGGCGGGTCGCGGGATGGGTCGCGGGTGGGTCGCGGGTGGGTCGCGGGAGGATCGCCGGGTGGGTCGCGGGAGGATCGCGGGGGCGGGTCGCGGGCGGGTCGCGGGATGGGTCGCGGGTGGGACGAAGACATCAACGAACAAATAACCCACAGAACCCGAGCCGCGGATTTTTTTCAGCCACGCACCCAGGGATGGCAGACCGTTCGGTCCCCTCACGTTGATCATTGTCCCATCTCATTCTTGTTTTGCTCCTCCTCCTCCTCCTCCTCCTCCTTCTCTTCCTCCTCTTTTCGTCCTCGTCGTACTTCCTCCCCGCCCCCCACTTACTTTCTGTTCTCTTCCTCTTCATCCTCTTCCCCGTCCTCCTCTTCCCACTTTCCTCCCTCTTCCGTCCTTCGTCGCCGCCTGTCGCCGTCGAGCGCCAGCCGGCCGGCGGGGCGGCGGGGGGGCGGTGAGTCCTTCAGCGTGGCAGCCGAGATCGCGACGACGGCGACGATGGGGAAGGCGGGTGGAGGACGAGGAAGGAAGTAGCAAGGGGGAGGAGGAGGAGGAATAGGAGGATACGGAGCATGGTGTTGGTTATGGGCGATATGATGGTGCTTCTCGCATGCGTTACCTACGGCCTAAAGGCCCATTACATCCACGCAGGTTGGACGGCTCATCGGAACAGCTCAGCAGACTCGCACTCGCCATGCAGTGCGCCGCCAATCGGGTTCTGACCACAACCCGTGTTGGCTTGTGTACAGGATGCTGAACCGTGGCTTGGCGGGCTCGAGAGAATGACAGCCGCTAGCCCTCCTTCTTAAACCTTGCTCCTCCCCCCTCCCAAGTTACCCTGGCGGCTCCAAGCAAAACGGCCCAAGAAAACGTCGACAACCGCTGGAGATTCCACTACTAAAAAAATGAGCGTACCGTTGCCAGTCTACACAATCGATCGACTTGCGAAGCATGACCACTCACTGACGTGCCTGCGGCAAGCACCTACACGATCCCTACTTCTCCCCGCCGTCCTCCTCCTCGCCGTCGAGATCGTCCCAGCCAGACAGCTCCGCGTCCTCCTCGGGCTCCTCCTCCTCGATCTCCTCGGCCGTCGCTGTCGATGCCGCCGCCTTGCCCTTGCGCGGCTTCTTCTGCACGCTGGGTTTGGGCGCCGCCGCAGGCCTCTTCATCGTCGGCTTCTCCTCCTCCTCAGGCTCCTCCTCCTCTACTTCATCCTCGCCGGCGGTGCCAGCAGCGGCGGCGGCGGTGCCCTTCAGAGCCTCGCTGAACTGCTTGTTGAAGTGGGGGTGGTCCATGGTGGTCATCGTCTTCATTGCCGCCATCTGGAGCTTGTCCCGGCCTGCCTGCGCGTGTTCCACTGTCCAGGCCACTGCGGCGTAGTTCACCCGCTTGTCCATGCAGACCTCTCCGAAGCTGAAGTCCCCTGGCGTGAGGTCCACCACGTTCGCGATGAAGTACCTGTGGATGAGTTCCTCGAAGAACTCCTGCGGCATTGCGTTCCAGCACACAGGCTCTACCGTATCGTCCGTGCGCGGGACGTTGCCGTCAGCCCCTTTGCCGCCAACGGGGATCCTGAACTGGCGGCCGTACAGCTCCTTCTTCACGCCTACTGTAGCCGACCACTCCTCGCTCAAGTTGCGAAGCTTGATCGGCCCAATCACTGTCCCACGATTTGTACCTGCATAGTGGAGAGACTGCCGCTCTGGGAGCGGCAACGTTGTCGTGGAAACCACTGCCATCGTCATGGTCTGCTTGACCGAAGCTGCCCCACGGGTCAACGACTTTCGGTCTCGCACGGACTTCTCGTCTTTCACGATGGTCACCTTCCGAGGGTTGAAGGCGATGGCGTCGTCATTATCCTCCTCCTCCTCGGGGTTGTCAATCACTGCATCCTCAGCCTTGCCCTTCTCCTTCTGCTCGGCGACGGTGCCCCTCCGGAACGGGGTCAGGAGGCTCCTGGCCACCATGGGTTTGCCTCCGTCGAGCAGCACCGCGATCTCCCCTTGACAGGAAACCCATCGGTCCGAAATCCTACTTGCCGCGGCCCCAGGGAGAAGTAGGCGGAGGAGGGAGGAGGCGGAGGTAGAGGATGATGGGGGAAGAGGAGGAGGAGGAGGAGGAGGAGGAGGAGCAGGAGGAGGAGGACGAGGAGGAGGTGGAGGAGGAGGAGGAGGAGGTGGAGGAGGACCCTACAAGATTTCAGACCAATGCGGTTTCCCCAGCCTTGCTGCAGTGCTGCCTCCTTGAGCGGGTGTCGCGCTGCAAGCACGATGCGAACCAAGCGGTCGTACGGCTTCTTCTGGAAGGGGGAGCCGCGCGTCTGCGGCGAGGTCTCTGCCTCGGTCGCCAAGTCGGAGTTGTAGTGGATCAGCGTGAGGCCCGCCATGGTGCCGACCGCCGTGAAGAGCGGGCTGGAGGCGATCTCCTCCATCATCTCTTTCTCCGAGTCGGAGTGAACGATCACCTTCGACCACGTGCGGCTGAGCTTTCGCGCCGCCGTCTCGAACTGACTGCGGATATCCTCCTTGATGTTCGCCAGCTGCTTGTTGAGCGATGCGTGCTGGGGAGCAACGACGAGCCGTCCTTTCGCCCCTGCAGGCGGCGCTGGTGGATGAGCGGGCTCTTCGATGGCCGGCAGGCCAGCGTTGACCCTCTCCGCAATGCACTCCTTCTCGACCTCCGCCTTGATCTTCACGAGCTCCTCAGTGAACTGGGAGTACTCCACGATGTCCGTCGCCAACTTCGCACTCCGCGCCGCCGTCTTGAAGTTGTGGTCTAAACCCGTACCGTACATCGTCATCTCCACGAGCGCCAACGACTTCTCGAAGGATGCGCCACGGCGAATGGTCTCTCCGTTGGCTCCGGGGCTCACGGCGAACATGTAGACAAGGTCGATCTCCTTGGGCGCTTCACCAGGCGCCTCGGGGTAGCCAGTCACCTCGGCACGGCACGTGGCGTGTGACTTCATGAGCGCGCGCAGCTTCGTCATATCATCGAGCTTCACGCCCTGCTGGGGAATGAGCTTGTCCATTAGGATGGCGCCCACGTCCCGCTTGAGGAGGGCGACGTCGCACAACACCGAGTTCAGCTTGCTGACGGACAGCTCCCCGGCCTCGTACGTGCCCATCTTGAGCCCGTCAATGAAGTGGTCGAAGCACCAGCGGATCTTCTGCTGGTCGCCCTTGCACCTGTTCATGATGGTCTTCCACTTGTTGATGTGATTGAATGGCCCGTTCTTCAAGAAGTACCGGTCGTGCCACTCGAGAAGGCGCATGATGTGGGCGTCTGACATGATTTTGTCAGCAGAGCTCAGAGCAATGTCAACGAAGTTGAACGAAATCTTGTCGTCACCATCTTGCTGATCGACCTTGCTGATCCTTTCGAAGACCTGCCCGGCAGTCGCCTCTCTCTTCATGGAGGCGGAGATTATGGCGTGCTCCCGCAGGACCATCTGCACGCGCTGGATCGTCGTCCACTTGATTGCGACAGCCGTCTTCATCATCCGCTCCCGCTCCCTCTGGAAAATACTAAAACGTAGGTGGTGCGTCGAACGTCTCCTCCGCCCTCCTCCTCCTCCTCCTCCTCCTCCTCCTCCTCCTCCTCCTCCTCCTCCTCCTCCTCCTCCTCCTCACCCCTTACCTCCCCCTGCTCCTCCGTCTTCCAAGTGGCCAAAACGAAACTTGGGTGTGCCCGGTGTCCCGAAGTTGTGCAAGGAGATGTCCTCGGCCGTCATGCGCCAGAACGCGAACTGCACCGACCCGAAGAGCTTGCTCCAAGCCCTCGCACGATTGTCGTCGAACCAACTCTGCTGGATCTCCGTGGCGCACCTCTTGATCGCCGCGTGGGCCATTTCACATGGCGAGATGCGCCTCATGGAACCCTTCGCGCTCTGCAAGTCGAAGTCGGCATCCATGAGGGCGATCTGAATCCCACGCAAAGTCGCCGGCAGCTCGCTGGATGCCGAGAGCTCCCCGAAGTCTTGGTTCACGAGGTCGTCAACGTCTTTCTCCAAGATGGACACGCCTGCAACTGGAGTTGGAAGATGGTTGGCCCAAAAGAATGGACAGCCTGCCCTCATCACCTCCACGGGCTTGTCCACCACGCTGTACGGCTGGACTGCGGTCTTCAAGGACGCCTCGTTGAACGGCTCGAGCTTGGCACCTTCATTGATGGTGAGAGGCTGCGAAGACGATCTGAAGAGCTCCCCCAGGATGGGCTGAGATTCGATGACCTCCATCCACTGCTGGACCCTGGTGTGGTAGTCGGAGTTCACAGTGGCGTTCTTGGCGTTCTCCGGAAGGCCACCCTGCATGATGTGGGTGTTTGCCGCCGCAGCGGCATCTGGCGCTGGTGGTGGGCCACGGCCGCGACCGCGGCCTCGGCCGCGGCCTCCGCGGCCAGTCTGGCCGCCGTGGCTGGTCTGGGCGGCCTTCTTGGCCATGCTGTTTGACTGGCGGTTTGCTCGAAGACAGAGTCTTGCACCAAAAAGGCTATGTGGCGATGGTGATGCTGATGACGATGATCATGGCGATGTGATGCCGACGTCGTCGCCGATCTTCTTCGACATCGTCGATGTCGAAGAAGATCGGCTACGACGCTGGGAGGCAGGGAGGAAGGATAAATGACATGCCCCTGCGCGCCAGACGGAGATCGATCGAGGGGCCTTCGCTTTCTTTGACCGTTTAATCGCCTACTCGCCATCCCCCCCCCGTCTTCGAGCCCCCTCCACTGGCCAGCCTTCGAAAGGGAGAGGAATGGCGGAGAGGGAGGAGGGGCCGTAGAAGTGAGAAGGGAGAAGGGAGGAGGAATGGAGGTCATTCTACTTGTTTTTGGCTGTCGCCGAGAGACCGTCGCCCCCTAGCACCACCTATCTATAGGCTTCTGCATTACAAGGCCAGCCGCCCACAATGCTTCCCCAATTACTCTCTCGGCCACGTTGACACTCATTGAATTCCCAATCATCTTGCACATCTGCCTGCTCGAAATTCCGGCCTTCTTCCACAAACAGAATTGCTTGCGCCCAAACCCTTGGAAACGGAAGATCTCGCGGGCGAGGATGCGCCCGCCCCGCGGGGTAACCCACCAATCTCTCCCTGACGTGCGACTCGCAGTGAGGCAAGGCATGAGGTCCACGCGAGCCCCCCCGCTGCGCTGGAGAGTGCAGCCGATGTCGATTACCGAGATTGTGGACTCCGGGTGCAAGCCCTTCTCGAGGAGTGCCTTGTACGATTTGATCACGATGCGGCGACACCGCTTGAGCCTTTTCGGGGGCACCCTGCGAGCGTTATCTCCAGGGCTCTTCTGAATTACCTTGTCCATTGTCAATTTCAGAGGGACTTTCTTTGGCCACTGGAATGGCCGCTTCCAGTGCAGCGCAGCAACCAGGTACACGCGCGGCCGGGACTGCGCAATCCCGTGGTCACACGTATTCAGAACCTTAGCTCTGACTTTGTACCCGATGCGTTTCAACTTCACAACCATCCTGTTGAACTCTGGCCGGTGGCGTTTCGATATGATCCCTTACACCATCTCGTAGCTGACGAGCCTGGGGCGATGGCGTTCGATGTATTTCACGCTGTGCTCCCACAAACATCCAGACTCATCTTGGGCACCAAGATGCTTGCCCTCAGCCGAATATGGCGTGCATGGGGGCGAAAAGTGAAAGTAATCCGACGGCCAGGGCGGCGCCCAGCGGGCGCGGCGGGTGGGCCACATTGCCCCCCTCTTCCTATCCTCCTCCTGCTCCTCTACCTGCCTACTTCCGCATGCTTCCCATCCTCTCTTCCTCTGCTTCTCCCCTCCCTCCCACTGTCCTCTTCTTCCTCCTCCTCCTCCTCCTCCTCCTCCTCCTCCTCCTCCTCCTCCCCCTCCTCGTCCTCCTCCTCCTCCTCCATCCTCTGCCTTCTCGGGCCTTCGAAGGGGTTTGGAGTTGGCGGAAGGGCGGCAACGGCTAATCGGTCGCTGGCGCTGTCTCTGTGTCTCGCTCTCTCACATCTCTGTAGACGACCTTGGCCCCGTTGACGTGGCTGACTTTCTGACACGATGGGTCCGAATCGGCATCGAACAGGAGTTGATGGCGAATACCCCAAATACGGAGAGCAGTGACTGGAGCGTTGCAGCCAGAGAAGTCGGCGCCGACCTTCAGCACTCTCGGGCAGCGTCTGACGACGTCGGCGTTGTCGTCTTCGTCGTCGGACATGCTGGATTCTGTCAGGGTCGATCGTGAGAGCTTGAGCCCCGGCGAGCTACGGTGAAAGCCCGCTCCGAAGACCGAAAAAGTGAGTGAGAGCGAGGGGTGTAATTACCCCCTCGCTCTCACTGCTCGGGGGCGACCCGGAGCAGTGAGAGCGAGGGGGTAGAGACGCGAAAACAAGTGAGAGCTAGGGGGTAAAACTATTGGTCGATGACTTCCCCCCTCGCTCTCACTGCTCCGGGTCGCCCCTGAGCAGTGAGAGCGAGGGGGTAATTGCACCCCTCGCTCTCATCTTCGTTTTCGGCTGGTCCAGCCAGGGCGGATTCGAGTTCGGCGCCAACTCCTTCCCTACTTTTTGAGCGGCTCCAGGCTCCGAGCTGAGCGTGTCGGGGGCGCCTCCGAGCAGTGAGGGCCGGGGTCGGGGACGACTCCGAGCAGTGAGAGCTGGGGTCGGGGACTCCGAGCAGTGAGAGAGCCAGGGACGACTCCGAGCAGTGAGAGCTGGGGTCGGGGACGACTCCGAGCAGTGAGAGCTGGGGTCGGGGACGACTCCGAGCAGTGAGAGCGAGGGTCGGGGACGACTCCGAGTAGTGAGAGCCAGGGTCGGGGACGACGACTCCGAGCGGTGAGAGCTGGGGTCGGGGACGACTCCGAGCAGTGAGAGCAAGGTTCTCACTGGTCGGAGTCGACTCCGAGCAGTGAGAGCCGGGGTCGGGGACGACTCCGAGCAGTGAGAGCGAGGGTCGGGGACGACTCCGAGCAGTGAGAGCTGGGGTCGGGGACGACTCCGAGCAGTGAGAGCTGGGGTCGGGGACGACTCCGAGCAGTGAGAGCGAGGGTCGGGGACGACTCCGAGCAGTGAGAGCTGGGGTCGGGGGCGACTCCGAGCAGTGAGAGCTGGGGTCAGGGACGACTCCGAGCAGTGAGAGCGAGGGTCGGGGACGACTCCGAGCAGTGAGAGCTGGGTTCGGGGGCGACTCCGAGCAGTGAGAGCTGGGGTCAGGGACGACTCCGAGCAGTGAGAGCTGGGGTCGGGGACGACTCCGAGCAGTGAGAGCGAGGGTCGGGGACGACTCCGAGCAGTGAGAGTTGGGGTCGGGGACGACTCCGAGCAGTGAGAGCTGGGGTCGGGGACGAGTCTGAGCAGTGAGAGCGAGGGTCGTAGGCGAGTCCGAGCAGTGAGACCGAATGTCCGACGGTCGGGCGCCGCTGCAGATAGGAGGAGCAGGCAACGGGGTGACGGCGGTTGCTAGGTCGTAAGAGGCAGCAGCAGGGGGCGGGATAATGATGTGGAGCGGGATAATGATGATGTGGATAATGATGATGCTGTGTGCAAGTTGCTACTCAATTCAACCTCGGTAGGATCACGGCGGCACGCACACCCCAAGACGACGAGCAGATCATCTCGCGCGTGCCCGTGGTCCAAACAGAGACTTGCTCGCATCAACGTTAGTGATGAACTCCACCTGCCCTCGACATCGAAAGCACCCCTGGCGTAATGCACGCCCTTCTGCTACCCCAGGACCAAATCAAAAAAGTATGGTAAATGACAGGTTGACCCCAGGAACCTGCAACACTTGCGGACTCGAAGACTTGCTGATTAAAGAATGCTGGCCCAGTGAAAACATTCCGCCGATCGCGGAAACATGGTTGCCTCAGATCTCTGGATGTCACGAGTGCGATGGTCATAACCTTCATCTTTGCGTCGAGATACGCAGCCTGCCAGGGTAGCTTTCCAACAGCAGCGACATGTGTTGTTATTTAGTGCGTTATTATTGGCACACATGTGTTTGTGATGATATGTTGGCTTAATATACAGTGATCATGCTACGCTAGACCCCCAGGTACTTTAAACTAGAGCTACGGGCGGCCTCGTACCCGTCGAAGTCAACAAACCTCCATGACTCAATGCCACCCGCGCGTGAGGAGTAGTAGTGGGCGCACTCCCGCAACCCATCGTACATGTCATGGTGATCAACTCTGAAGTTGTCTGACACGAATACCACCCGCCGCAAGCGTAGAGCCGGATTGAACTTGAAATATGTTGAAGGATTGCCATGCAAAGATTTAGCCGATACAACGTATGCGCCAGCCAGACGCGCGCACCAAGCCAATTGGTGCCGCACAGACAAAGTGGCCGGAGACTGTACAACAAAGACCGTAGCTTCATACGTTTTATTTGTTTCCACAAGACCACACGCCCTCACAAGAGATGGGTCACATGGCCCTTTGACAAAGACACATGATCCACGCAGCAATTCCCTGGGATCGATGGGCCCTCTGGATACCATTCCGTTAGAGGTTTGGAGCCTGCCGAGTAATCTGGCACCAGCCTGTTTGCGCATCAGTAACCCTTTAGCCTTATACCTCCCCCTGGGGTCCTCGGCAGCGGTCAGAATCCCATCGCCACCAGCGGCGCATTTCTTTAGTATTTTCTTGCTCCGCAGAAACTCTGACTCTTTGACGTGCCCATCTGTCCAAGTCATTCTAGTTTTCGATACATCTCGGAGCACCTCTCGAATTGGCCGCACATTGGCAACGGAGGGCAGTGACGAACGGCGGATTCTCAAGAAAGCAGCCTCGCTGCGCGCCCCATCGCTGCAGATATTTTTTACCAAAGTAGTGCCTGCATGCAACTGGGTGTGTTTCCGCATCTCTCCACTTTTGCGGGGTACGCCATGACACCGAGCATAAATATTTTGGCATAAGGCCAGCAGACCATCCTCGTCATCACGCCTGCGGGCACACACAAGAAACAATGAGCGAGGACGGAAGGAAGATGGGCGGAAGGGATGCCAATGGGAGGAGGAGGAGCAGTAGTAGGAGGAGGAGGAAGAGGAAGAGGAGGAGGAGGAGGAGGAAGAGGAGCAGGCGGAGGAGCAGGAGGAGGAAGAGAAGGAGGAGGAGGAGGTACATGGGAAGCACAGGCGTGTGTGATGCATCTTACGGCCCCTCGCACTTCCAATCCATCTTGACCTTCCAATATGCCCATTCCAACACAGGTCCTGGCGATTGACGGTCCGTCACCACGCACATCGATTGTGTGAATGTCTGCTCACAACCACTCGTCGTGCCGCAAAATGATAGTACCCTGGCGCATCGGATGGGACTTTGGGAGGGGGGGGGGGCACATCGAAAAATTGCACGGCCCCTTCTGTTTTTTCGCCCTGGATGGTGTCCGACTGTCTCGGAGTCCGACGGCGGCCCCCCAGGGCCAGACATTGCGATAGAGCGTCCGTCTTGAGGTCGCCCAGACATTTACAAATCTGAGGACCCCGTCGCGTTTCATTTAGGACCGTGTTCCCAACAGTTGAAGGGGGACGACAAGGAGGAGGGGGAGGAGGAGGAGAAGGAGGGAGGTGAATGGGGATGAAGACGAGGATTCTGCAGGGGAGGGGATGGGGGAGGGGAGGTGGGAGAGATGTGAAAGGGAACGACGGGGGCGACACGAAACGGAAGGAGGACGGAGGATGATAAGAGGATGCCAACGAGGATGATGACAGTCAGGAAGGAAGGTGAGCAATCAGGGTGGAAGGTGGAGGGTGAGGAGGCTAATTAGGGGCTTGTAGTTTATCCGTTAGTGCTTAAAACGTGAAATTTGCGCATCTTGATTGGAAGCCCTCCCTTGGGGGCCGTCTTGCGGACTGGGCCCTCCTGGACCATTGGGGCCTCGGGCGGCGGAGCCCTCACAACGGCGGTGGGCTGGAGGTGCGCACCGAAACATTTTGGGGACTCTCGGGCCATCATTGGAGCCTCTGGCGCCAGGTATCCTTATGTCCTTCCTCCGCCTTTTCCCCCATCCTTGATCAGACAACTCCTTGGGGGCCTGGGGGGCCTCGATTCATGCTTGCGTGATTTATATGTGACCTTTTGCGGCCTCCCAGCGGGCTCGAGAATATATAAGACATGTATTTTCCCCACGTGGATACGCGCTCGCACGTTTCTCACGATCTACGCACGCGCAGCAATTTGTCACGATATCTTCACGCCGATCACAATAACACTCATGTGTACGTATGCACTTGTACGGTTATACCATTACAGCGGTCTCGATACACTTATACGACCATAGGTATTACGTGTTATGCCAAGAAGAAAGCATTGCATCCCAATCCCCCGGGATCCGTGAAAGAACAGGCACCACAGAGTCCGTCGGATATTTGGATCGCGTGGTTGCCCTTGTGGTGGCCAGCCGTCGCAACACAATTGACCAAGCTTCTAGCGGAGAGCACGATTGGGACTGCATGCAGGCGGCAACCAGCGGCTGCAAGTGCAGGACCTCTGCTCGCAGGGCAGCCTCGCTCACCTGAGCCAGCCGCGCCAGTCGAGCGCAATCTCGAAGGTATATGCTCCCACCATCTGCCTTGCCGTTGAAAACTTTGAACGATTGCCAGTAGTCAAACGACGGGTATTCTGCATAAATTGTTTGAATCGCCAACTTAACCCAAGCCCGCATGCGTTGCAAACATTGTTCAATATCAGCAAGCGTTGGTTTCTGTAGTACTCGCGTCTCGCCGTCCATGACAAAGACAAGTGGTTGCTCAAGATACTTCATCATCAAGTCCGTGTACCCAGTCGTGTTCATACACATGCGCTGCTCTCCGAACAATTGGTATATTCTGTTCACGAAAACACTCAGCATCTCATGCGTGGCCGTTACGTCAAAATCTTCCTGGTCAAAAAACCTGAGAGGACCCCCAGCTTCATCGGCGGCATCCGCTAACATCGCACACAGCAGGACGTTGCAGGGCGTGGCAGTAATCCACCGCAGCCACTGTCGTGCCATCTGTCGTGGGTCGGTATCTTTGGAGCCGCCGTTGGGTTTACCAGCTACGTCGATCATGACATCCACGATCGCCGTGAATACGTAGCAGCTCCGACCAAGAGGTTTGGCGAACGTCTCGAACCGATGCTTCGCCGCACGCAAGTTGCTCATCGGAGTGCGCATTTGTGGATGCATTTTTTTGACGGCATCTTTGAATCTAACTTGTAAGTCCAAACTGCATTGTATCATCCGTGCTGGTGAATGTCTGGAGCGAGCCATCATCTCCACGCACTTTTTGAGGTGCTCGTCTATTCCCCAGGGCCTCGATAATATTCGGCGTGACGCATGAGTGGCATCTCTTACAGCAGCATTGCAATTTGGCAAGATAGGAGAAATCGCATCAACCAAGGGCTTCCTTTGAATCTCGCACGCGACAAGCTCGTTGGACGCACTATCGACGGCGCAATGGTGCGTCTTATCCCGAACATTCCGGTCAACATAATCCAAAATCCGTGATCGTTTGGTACCTCTGTGCGCAGTGCTGAAATCCTTGATGATTTCAGAAGTCGATTTGACAATCTCGTGGGCAGCCGATCCTCCACCACGTTTGATGCCCATCACGCCGCTCCGGCGATTGAACTTGCCATCTACAGCGACAAATCTAACCAGCAACACCGTCTTTCTTTCGTCTCTCATGATGCTGATAGAAGTAACGTCTTTCATGAATGCATGGTCGCGGTGCTGACAAGCGTTGGCCGCTGCGATGAGCATCGATGCAGATTTCCCACTGCCCGCAACGCCAGGCACGCCATTGTGCATGGAGCCGCCGTGCGTGATCACATGCTGGATGACTCGCTTGAACTCATCCTTGGTCGGCGCTAGAGGGTGGGACCCGCCGCTTGAACCAGCCATCTCCATGATTGCTTTTTGGTGAAACACTCCGGCGGCATGCCGCTTCAGCGCAAACTGCTTGACGTTCCCAGGGACGGTGGTACCACGCGCATACACTTGAAATTTCTCGGGCACATTCTTCCGGCCATGCCGGCGCAAAGCCAAATTGCATGCTTTACACGCGACCCCACGCGTGCAATGAACAAGCCATGGCTTGCCTGAGGCATCACGCGCCCAACGCGCGCGGCGCCAGATGTGAATGTTCCTACGAATTCTGCAAGTTATACATTTGAAGCTTTTGCAACCTTTGCAAGCGAGCATGTTTGAGCCTAAATGGCTAAATACAGCGGACCTCTGCACCACGAATGCGCGTGCCTACCTGCACATGCCGCGAACGTTGCAGAATGATAAATCTAGCACGCATCTTCCAACCCATGTCAGAGTGAGGGGGCAAAGCTAGGACGCATCTTCGAACTAATCTACGTCAGAGTGAGGGGGTCGAACGGTCTTACGCCGTCCTTGGGTTCGAGTCTTAAATGGGAATCCGCAGCGCTGACTATGCGTGTTGTTTGTTTGTTTGTTGTTGTCGTTCTCCCACCCGCGACCCACCCATCGACGCACCCGCGACCCGCCCGCAACCCACCCCGCTACCCACCCGCGACCCACCCTCGACCCACGCCGCGACCCACCCGCGATCCACCCGCCCCACCCCGCGACCCACCCGGCGACCTGCCCCGCGATCCATCCGCGACCCACCTTGCGACCCACCCCGTGACCCACCCCGCGACCCACCCCGCGACCCATCAACGAACCGCCCTGCGACCCGCCTGCAATTCACCCGCAACACAACTTGCCCTGTGGCCCACCCGCGACCCGTCGCGCGCGTCTGATCGGAGGGCTTTTCACTCATCGTAAAAGATGGCCACAGGTCCATCTTTTGTGATGGCGATTCCGATGATGTGCATGAGGATGAGAAAAAAAGGATATGTTAGATTAGGAATGATATAAAGTCAAGGCCGAAACGTGCTGTTTTGCCCGTCGTATAGTAGGGGGTGCCTCGTCGTTTTCTCGGTCACAATGTAAAGGGCGTGTCGATAGAGACGCCTCATCTCGTTACGGGCGTTTCGAAGCTTTTCGAAACGCAGAAGATCTCGAGACCAAGTCGCCCGCCCCTCACTCTTATCCGCAACTGCGGGCGCATACGTAAGGTACATGGCGACGACGAGGGCGTTCCCCCGCTTCCTCCTCCTCCTCCTCCTTCGTCTCCCTTTCGAAATCCTCGCCCTCCTAGTGGTCTGGTTTTTGTCATTACGTTTCCTTCTCCTCGTCCGTCTTCTCCCATCCATTTTGTCTTTTATTATTATTGTTTGTCTTCGTAATGGTTGCATCGCTTCAATGTCTCGCAAAGTACATCCGACCTGTGGATTCTTAACGCTCGTTGCCCGGGCACTGCTCGTAGCGCAAAGTTTTCCCAGATGATCGGCGTCGGCATTGGCGAGTTTTCAGTCGGAGTTAAGGGTTGCAGCCTCCTTCGCCCAGGGCACCAGGGCTCTAGCTAAAGTCTGGCAAGTTGCGACGAGGGCCTCCCCAAGGCCCCCCTAAATAATATCCGCCGGCCCCCTTGTGGGGCCACCAGGCTGTAGGCCCGTGATTCGCAGTTTCCTGTACCAGTTGTAGTTTCTAGTTTCCAGTGTTACAGTTCTGCTTCTTGCTGGTTACTGTAACTAGTTGATTGACCGCGCGAGGGGGGGGAGGCCCAAACAGGATTTTCCAGCGTCCCCTGGGCGCGTTGTCTGAATTGCTGGGGGGGCTCGAAATCGACACCCCTCACGCAGATCCGCGGGGTCAGGGTCCAAAAACACATGGGATTTGCCACATTTCTGAAATTCGGTGCCACCCCTCACGCAGATCCGCGGGGTCAGGGTCCAAAAACACAGGGGATTTGCCACATTTCTGAAATTCGGTGCCACCCCTCACGCAGATCCGCGGGGTCAGGGTCCAAAAACACATGAGGATTTGCCACATTTCTGAAATTCGGTGCCACCCCTCACGCAGATCCGCGGGGTCAGGGTCCAAAAACACAGGGGATTTGCCACATTTCTGAAATTCGGTGCCACCCCTCACGCAGATCCGCGGGGTCAGGGTCCAAAAACATAGGGGATTTGTCACATTTCTGAAATTCGGTGCCACCCCTCAGGCAGATCCGCGGGGTCAGGGTCCAAAAACACATGGGATTTGCCACATTTCTGAAATTCGATGCCACCCCTCACGCAGATCCGCGGGGTCAGGGTCCAAAAACACATGGGATTTGCCACATTTCTGAAATTCGGTGCCACCCCTCACGCAGATCCGCGGGGTCAGGGTCCAAAAACACATGGGATTTGCACATTTCTGAAATTCGGTGCCACCCCTTACGCAGATCCGCGGGGTCAGGGTCCAAAAACACAGGGGATTTGCCACATTTCTGAATTTCGAACCCATCACGCACATCCATCGCAAGGCGTGGTAACCCAAACTGCGAGAACTCCCTCGGCCCTTTAATCGCAAGGTGTGGTAACCAAGCCCTTAAACCATACACGTCTTACCAATCGCCAGGTGTGGTAACCCCTCTTGTGATCAGTTGGTTTTGCTGATTGCGACTCGGCTTCGCATGAAGTTTCGATACTGCTTCACGACAGCGCCAAGGCCTCATGACTTAGCTCTTCCATGGCCCATTCTCCGAGAGAGGGGGCCGGCGGCAGGGGGCGAAGCCCTTACGGATAAAAAGCGAGGCAAGTGTAGCGGTAGCGGTCCTTGTCCTCCTCTGATACCGCCACTCCCTCGACCTCTCCTAAGGTGCCTTCTGACCAGCATTCCGAGGCGTATCCAGCCCATTGCGACGAGGGCCTCCCAAAGGCCCCCCAAAAATATAATTAGCCTGGCGAAGGACCCAACCATATGCAGTTGTGAGTAATGCTGGTGTGAGTACCGTCTTCGGTGGATCTCCCTATGGGGCCACGAACCGTTTGAGGGGTGTGCCGAAATGGGTAGCGGGGGCGGCATGCGGGCCCTGCCACTGGGGCCTTCGGTGGAGCTCCTTATGGGGCCACGAAACGTGTGAGGGGTGCACCGAAGTTGGTGTAGGGGCGGCATGCGAACGCAGACACTGGGGCCTTCGGTGGAGCTCCCTGTGGGGCCACGAAACGTGTGAGGGGTGTGCCGAAATTGGTGTGGGGGCGGCATGCGAACGCAGCCACTGGGGCCTTCGGTGGAGCTCCCTATGGTGCCACGAAACGTGTGAGGGGTGTGCCGAAATGGGTGTGGGGGCGCATGCGAACCCAGTCACTGGGGCCTTCAATGGAAATCCCCATGGGGCCACGAAACGTGTGAGGGATGTGCCGAAATGGGTGTTGGGGAGGCATACGGACCAGGCCACTGGGGCCTTCGGTGGAGCTCCCTATGGGGCCACGAAACGTGTGAGGGGTGTGCCGAAATGGGTGGTGGGGAGGCATGCGGACCCTGCCACTGGGGCCTTCGGTGGAGCTCCCTATGGGGCCACACGAAACGTGTGAGGGGTGTCCTTGCTTGTCTTTTCTACTCTCCTTCCTTTTTTGTGCCGCGAACTGGATGGGTGGGGAGGCATGCGAAACTGCCCTGGGGCATTCGGTGGAGCTCCCTATGGGGCCACGAAAAACGTGTGAGGAGGGTGTTGCCGAACAGAGGTTGGTGGGGGAGGCATGGGCGCAGCCACTGGGGCCTTTCGGTGGTGGAGTTCCCTAGGGGCCACGGAAAACGTTTGTGAGGGTGCACCTGTGCCGAATCATGGGCGTGGTGGGGAAGGCATGGGACCCTGCCACTGGGGCCTTCGGTGGAGCTCCCTATGGGGCCACGAAGCGTGTGAAGGGTGTGCCGAAATGGGTGCGGCGCCGCCATGCGGACGCAGCCACTGGGCCTTCGGTGGAGCTCCCTATGGGGCCACGAAACGTGTGAGGGGTGTGCCGAAATGGGTGTGCGGGACGCATGCGGACGGCAGCCATGGGGCCTTCGGTGGAGCTCCCTATGGGGCCACGAAACGTGTGAGGGGTGTGCCGAAATGGGTGGTGGGGAGGCATGCGAACCCTGCCACTGGGGCCTTCGGTGGAGCTCCCTATGGGGCCACGAAACGTGTGAGGGGTGTGCCGAAATGGGTGGTGGGGGGGCATGCGGACCCTGCCACTGGGGCCTTCGGTGGAGCTCCCTATGGGGCCACGAAACGTGTGAGGGGTGTGCCGAAATGGGTGTGCGGGACGCATGCGGACGGCAGCACTGGGGCCTTTCGGTGGAGCTCCCTGTGGGGCCACGAAACGTGTGAGGGGTGTGCCGAAATGGGTGTGCGGGACGCATGCGGACGGCAGCACTGGGGCCTTCGGTGGAGCTCCCCTATGGGGCCACGAAACGTGTGAGGGGTGTGCCGAAATGGGTGTGCGGGACGCATGCGGACGGCAGCCATGGGGCCTTCGGTGGAGCTCCCTATGGGGCCACGAAACGTGTGAGGGGTGTGCCGAAATCGGTGGTGATGATGATGATGATGATGATGATGATGATGATGATGATGATGATGATGATGATGATGATGATGATGATGATTCATGATGATGATGATGATGATGATGATGATGATGATGATGATGATGATGATGATGATGATGATGATGATGATGATGATGATGATGATGATGATGATGGGAGGAGGGAGGGGGGGGGAGGAGGAGGAGGTGAGGAACGCGGGGCGCCGTCTCTTCAAAACGAGGACCCAACACCACAGGATGGTTGGGAAAAAGCAAAGCAAGTGTAGCGGTAGCGGTCCTTGTCCTCCTCTGATACCGCCACTCTCTCGACCTCTCCCAAGGTGCCTTCTGACCAGCATTCCGAGGCGTACACAGCCTATTGCGACGAGGGCCTTCCCAAGGGCCCTCAAAAAAGGAAAAGCGAGGCAAGTGTGGCGGTATCGGCCCTTGTCCTCCCCTGAGGGCCTCCATGTCGAAGACCTCGACGTCGCCGCCGCGGTAGTTTGCCAGCAGCAGCCGCCCGTCGGGGCTCCACGACGCGCCGCTGACGCCCACGTCCGCCGCCTCGTCCAGCGGCCCCCGCGCCGAGTGCAGCGAGACCACTGGCGTGGGCATGGCGCAGAGGAACCAAACGACGTCATACGCATAGACTCCTGGAGCTCCGCTGGCCCCCCCCCCCCTGGCGCGCGGAGGCGCCACCAGGGGGGGCACACAGCGCCGATCCAAAAATTCCACGCGGAGCTCCGAAAATTTCTGCGTATGCCTTCGAAGGAGGCAGCTACTGGGAGGTCTTCGTCGGAAGGACTCAGGAGGAGTCAGCCCCCTCGGGGGGCCGCCACGCTGGATTCGGCCGCGGATCGAGCGGGAATCGGATTGTGCCAGATCCAGCGGGAGGAGGAGAAGGATGAGGAGGAGGAGGAGGAGGAGGAGGAGGAGGAGGAGGAGGGATGAGGAGGGAGAGGGGAGAGGAGGAGGGAGGAGGAGGGAGGAGGAGGAGGAGGAGGAGGAGGAGGAGGAGGAGGAGGAGGAGGAGGAGGAGGAGGAGGGAGTGCCTCCCAGGAGGTGCACCCGAGCATGCCGTTGCCCGTTCCTCGCATGGGCGGGGGCGCGGCCTCGCGCCCGCTCGGCAGGGCCCGGAGGTCGTAGAGCCTCAGGAACGGGTCGTTCCCGCCGACGGCCAGCAGCCAGTCGCTCCTTACCAGCCTCGAACGCATCCCTATCCCAAAGATTGACACGCCAGAAGGCGATGACAATCTTAGGGATCCGCCCTCAAAAAATAAGGGAACCCCTGAGACTGGCATCGTGATGAGAAGGTGCCCAGTATAGGGATACGGATATGTTCCAGGCTGGTGAGCTCCTCGGCGACACCTCGAGGCAGGTCAGCCCCACGCCGCGCGCGTCGATGGCGACGCGGTGGCCGGGCTCCCGGAGGTCGAACCTCGGCGGCGAGCGAGGGGGGGAGTGCGCAGGCGAGGGCCCTCTCGGAAGGCGGCGGGACTCCTCAGAAGCCCTCGCCGGGCCCTCGCGCCTCCTCCTCCACCCCTCCCTCCCCCTCCCTCCCTGCCTCCTCCCTCCTCCCTGCCTCCTCCTCCACACCCTCTTCCTTCCACATGCCTCCACCCCGTCGCAGCGAGGCAGGTCGGCAGGGGGGGGGCCAGGCGCTTCGCCCGGGAGATCCATGAAAGCATTGCGGTTTCTTTTCTCGGGAGCGGCCAAGAGGGGGGTGTCCAAGAGGGGGGGGTGCAAATCATGACCGGCGGCATGTGCGCGGCCCAGCGGGGGGGCCAGGGACGTAATGAAATCAGAAGAGGCGCCATGAAATCTGGGGAAATATCATGGCCCCCGCCATGATATCCACCCCCCCCTAGTCATCACCCCCCTCTTTTCCGCCCCCGATCTTTTCGGGGAAGGCTCGGACAGCGTATCAGAGGGCCGGGGCACTTCCGAGCCCTCCGGGGCGGCGTTCTCCTTCTCACTTCCCCCCCTCGCTCGCCGCCAAAGAACCGCCGGGCTCGGCCGTCGCCAAAGGCGGTGAAGAAGACGTCTGGTCCGTCGCGGCTCGCAAACCCCACCTTTCAAGGGGCCCCAGAACACACAAATAAATACACACAAATAAAAATATCCCCTATATTTTTCCATAGTTTCTGGGTTTTTGTCTCCCCCACCACTTCCCATATTTTCCCATATTTTCCTAGGGATAGACGATTAATTGTGTCTGTGTGTTTCTTCCCCTCCTGAACCTTGAACGCCTGGTAGCAGCCCATGAAGGGTTCGGGCTGGAACAGCAGTTGGCTGGACTGCGAGGTCGACTCCACCTCGGTGAGGCAGACGAAGCCGTCAGCCCCACACGATATCACCTGGGGCCAGGCAGAACCGCCTCGTGCGCCCTTGGCTATCCCTGGAAACCCGCCGGCCCCCTTGTGGGGCCACCAGGCTGTAGGGCGAAGGTTTGCTGCTCCCTATAGGCCAGTTGCAGCCTCCAGTTTCCAATGCGATCGCTCTACTTTCTGCTTCCTACTGTTAGTTGTTACTGTACGCGCAAGGCGAGGGGGGGGGGGGAGTGTGGGGAAGAGAGAGGCACGGGGGGTGGGGGGGGGGGGGGGGGGGGGCGAAAAGCGCGGGTTTAGCAAGCCCCTTCGGAGATTCGCAGACTTCCCGGAGGGCCGTGGGACAAGTAAAAATACATGAGGCCATAAACTCATTTAAATTATACATGTGTCGCGTCCCCGAGGCCAGAACCCCTTGTAAATCACACAATCTTCGCGTCCTCGAGGCCATACATCCTCGCAAATTACACGAAGATTCGAGTCCCCGAAACCATAAACCCTTTTCAATCATATAATACTCGCGCCCCAAAGACCATAAACCCATGTAAATTACATAGGAGAGAAAGTGATCCACCGCCGCTCTACCGTGGAAAATTCCCCCCCCCTTCTTCCTCCGGAACCCGCGGGTTCCCCCCCCCCCAACCCCCTCGAAAATCCCCCCTTCCCTGCTGGAACCCCCCCTCCACCCTTCCCCGCGGCAAAAGCCCCCCCTTCACCTTACACCCCCCCTCCGGAAAGCCGGGGATGGTCAACTACCGGTTCGATAACCTCCCCCCCTCGGGGTGTAAAAACCGGGGCGGGTCACTACCGGTTCGAACCCCTCCACCCCCAATCCCCCCCTCCCCCCCAGAAAACCAGACGGGGGTCACTATGCCGGTTCGAACCCTTCCCCCCCCCTTCCAGAAAACCGGGTGAGGTCACTACCGGTTCGAACTCCCCTCCAGAAAACCAAAGTGGGGTCACTACCGGTTCGACCCCCCCCAGAAAACTGGGGGGGGGTGTCACTACCGGTTCGAGTCCCCCCCCCCCCGTCTGGGAAGGAAACGAGGGGGTCACTAATGAGGGGGGGTCACTACCAGTTCGAACCCCTCCCCCCCCCCCCCTCGCTCACCGCCAGCAAACGACTCCCGGGTCCCTACCACTGTCCGCACCACATCCCCCACTGCTGTCCCCAGCACCACTGTCCTCACCACCACTGCCCCCACTGTTCCCACCACCATCCCCACTGTCCCCACCAGTGCCCCCACCACAGTCGCACTGTCCCCACTGTCCCCACCACTGTTCCCACCACGGTTCCACTCTCCCCACTTTCTCCACGGCCCCCACCACTGTCCCACTGCGCCCACTTATCCACGCCCCAATGTCCCGCCGCCATGTCCCAATGAGCTGTCCCCACTGTTCCCACCACTGCCCAACACTGTCCCCACCACTGCCCCACTGTACCCTCTGTCCCATTATCCCACCGCCGTCCTCGCCACCGCCCTCACCACTGTCGCCACCACCACTGTACCCTCCACTGTCCCACTGTTTCCACCACATTCCCACTGTCCCCACAGTACTGTCCCCACCACCACTGTCCCCACCACTGTCCCACTATCCCCACTGTTCCCACCATTGTCCCCGCTGTCCCCACCAGTGCCCCCCACCAGTGTCTCACTGTCCCCACTCCCCCCACCATTGTCCCACCACGGTCCCACTGTCCCCACTTTCCCCACGGTCCCCACCACTGTCCCACTGTCTCCACTGTACCCACCACTGTCCCAGTGTCCCCGCCGCTGTCCCACTGTGCTGTCCCACCGTCCCCAGTGTCCCCATCACTGTCCCACTGTCCCCACTGTCCCCACCACTTTCCCCACTGTACTACTATACTATCCCACCACTGCCCTCACCACTGCCTTCACCACTGCCCCCACCACTACCGTCCCCACCACTGTCCCACTGTCCCCACCACTGTCCCGCTGTCCCCTCACCACTGTCCCCACCACCACCGTCCCCATCACTGTCCGCACCACTGTCCCACTGTCCCCGCACCACTGTCCCCACCACCACCGTCCTCACCACTGTCCCAGCATCCCCACCATTGTCCAACTATCCCGAGGAGCGGGAATCGTTTGCCAGCGGCGAAGGGGGGGGGGTCGAAACGGTAGTGACCCCCCCCGGTTTTCGAGGGGAGGGGGGGGGGGAAGGGTTCGAACTGATAGTGACCCTCCCCCCTTTTCATGATGGACTGGGGGGGGATTCGAAGCGGTAATGACCCCCTTCCGGGTTTTCGAGAGGGGGGGGAGGGGGGAAGGTTGGGAAACTAGAACATTGTAAATTGCAATAGAGGCCACAAACCTGTGTAAATGATTCAATATTCGCGTCCCCGAAACGATATAATCTCGTAAGATACGCAATAGTTGCGTCCCCGAGGCCATACACTCTAGTAAGTTGCACCTTTCTTGCCTCCCCGAGGCCACAAACCCTGGGAATCACACCATGTTCACGTCCCTGGGGCCATAAACCTGTATAAGGTCATGAACCCGCGTAAAATCACGCCATCATTGCGTCCCCGAGGCCACGAATCCTCGCCATATTCGCGTCCCCGGGGCCATAAACCTTCACACGTTACTCCGTAGTTGCGCCCCGAGGCCATCAGCCCTCGTGAACTACGCAATGTTGGTGTCACCGAGGCAGCACAAAAAACATGAGTTACACAAGATTCGCGTCCCCGAAGCCATGAACCTTTGTAAATTACTTGGTATCTGCGCCACCAAGGCCATACACCGTGTAAATGATTGGATATTCGCGTTCCCGAGGCCAGAAACCCTCGCAAATCATACGAGATTCGCGTATTCGAAACCATAATCCCTCGAGGCCACAAACCCTCCCACATTATGCAAGATTCGCGTCCCCGGGGCCATAAACCGTCGTACATTACGCAGTCGTTGCGTCCCCGAGGCCATAAACCTTAGTAAATTACGCTACCGAGGAACCCCACATACTTACATTATGGCTGGGGTAATGGTACCTGAAGTGACGCATGTGAGAATGATGTTGGTGGCCGTTGCCCCACCGATACTGCAAGGACGACCGTCACGGATAGCGGCCGCGCTCAGGGACCACCCCGTGCGCACCCCCTGTGGTGTCGAGAAAACGCCACGCCTGCTGTGCCCTGGACGACCGTCACGGATAGCGGCCGCACTCAGGGACCACCCCGTGCGCACCCCTTTGTGGTGTCGAGAAAACGCCACGCCTGCTGTGCCCTGGACGACCGTCACGGATAGCGGCCGCGCTCAGGGACCACCCCGTGCGCACCCCCTGTGGTGTCGAGAAAACGCCACGCCTGCTGTGCCCTGGACGACCGTCACGGATAGCGGCCGCACTCTGGGACCACCCCGTGCGCACCCCCTGTGGTGTCGAGAAAACGCCACGCCTGCTGTGCCGAAAACGCCACGCCTGCTGTGCCCTGGACGACCGTCACGGACAGCGGCCGCGCTCAGGGACCACCCCGTGCGCACCCCCTGTGGTGTCGAGAAAACGCCACGCCTGCTGTGCCCTGGGCTGTGCTGTGCTGTCCTGTGCTCTGCTCTGCTCTGCTCTGCTCTGCTGAGCTGTGCTGAGCTGTGCTGAGCAGTGCTGTGCTGTGCTGTGCTGTGCTGTGCTGTGCTGTGCTGTGCTGCGCTATGTGAGAAGGGGAGGAGGAAGGTGCGGGAGACGCGGGTGCGACGAGGCAGAGAAGAAAACCAGAACCCCACTAAGCATGTGGGGAATAAAGAATTCAACAATACGTTGTGAACCTGAATATGCCGCTTACCAATCGCCTTCGCATGAGGTTCCGGCATTGCTTCACAATGGCGCCGAGGAAATCCAGCATAACATTGGCATATTCCATTATGTTAGACAGGGGGGCGCCGGCAGGGGGCGAAGCCCTTACGGATACATATATATATATATATATATATGTATATATATATATGTATGTACGCAGAGCATTTCGGTTCCAGCGCCAACTTCTGCGCTTTCGGAGCTTGAGACGGGTGCGGAAACAGAGTTAGATTATCGTTCGTGTAAGGGACACAACTGCGACCACGAGGTGGAAACGATTCCAACATGGTCGACCCACGAACCCGGAAAGGAATATAGGAATGTAAGGCATGGCAACATTTCAAAGACACCTGATTGGGCGACGGGCAAATGCAATGCTGAATGTATCGATCTTGATGTACTGTGCCGAGGGCTGTGCTGTGCTACGCCGTGCTGAACTGCGATGTGCCTTGGCGCGATTGTGCTATATATATATATATACCATTGCGGATCGAGTCATCTTTGCATCCGAGTCCTGACCGAACTGATCTGGATCTTAAGCTCGAGCTGCCTGAGCACATAGTAGCTGCCCCAGAACTAATCGACAGAGGGGACATGCCAGGAGGACGCGCCGCGGAACGTCCCAAGGGACGCGCCAAGCGACGTGCCAGGGGACGTGCCATGGGGACGCACCGCAGGACGTGCCAGGGGGACGCGCTACGGAACGTGCCAATGGACGTGCCGCGGGACGTACCATGGGACGCGCCGCGCGACGTGCCAGGGAGACTCGCCACGGAATGCGCCAAGGAACGTGCCAAGGTGCAATGTTGAGTGTATCGATCTTGATGTACCGTGCCGAGGGCTGTGCTGTGCTGGGCCGTGCTGAACTGCGATGTGTCATGCCGCGATTGTGCTCTATATATATATATATATATATACCGTTGTGGATCGAGTCCCGTTTGCATCCGAGTCCTGACCGAACTGATCTGGATCTTAAGCTCGAGCTGCCTGAGCAGATGGTAGCTGCCCCAGAGCAGATGGTAGCTGCCCCAGAAAATTCGACAGGGGGACATGCCAGGAGGACGCGCCGCGGAACGTCCCAAGGGACGCGCCAGGCGACGTGCCAGGGGACGTGCCATGGGCACAAACCGCGGGACGTGCCAAAGGGACGCACTACGGAACGTGCCAATGGACGTGCACCGCGCGACGTGCCAGGGGGACTCGCCACGGGACGCTCCGCGGAACGTGCCAAGCAACATGCCAGGCTGCAAATGTACCGTGCCGAGGGCTGTGCTGTGCCTTGGCGACCTGGACACGTGAAAACACGCGTTTCGCTCAAGACGTTCTCAGCACATCCTCATGCTAGACATCCGCCTGGGCAACCTGGACACCTGCAAACAAGCGTCTCGATCGAGACTTCCTCGACACATCCTCATGCTAGACATCCGCCTGGGCGACCTGGACACGTGAAATTAAGCCTCTGGTTCGAGACATCCTCAACAGATCCTCATGCTAGACATCTGTCTGGGCAACCTGGAGGCGTGAAACCAAGCGTCTCGCTCGAGACATCCTCAAGACCTGGGCACGTGATAACAAGCATTTCACTTGAGAGATCCTCTGAATTCAGGTCCCCAGGAGAGGACAACCTTTAACACAAAACAAGCGTTTCGCTCGAGACATCCTCAACAAATTCTGAAAAACAAGCGTTTCGCGCGCGACATCCTCAAAAATAATTCCGTCGGCCTCCTTCAAACTCGTCATTTATAGCAAAATAATTCCGCCGGCCTCCTTCAAGTCGAAACCGGGGGTAACAATACTAAAAAAGAACCCTGGGCATACGCCCTTTCGGGGAAAAAACGGCGGGCGATTGCGAGTGGGGCCAATCCGAGATCCCCAAGCTCCCAGAATTCGAGGCTGCCCCCCCAAAAAAAATCTACTACTTCTCCTGCTCAGACCGTCTGCTAGACCATTTGTTGCTGGTCGTGGCCCGAACCAAAACAGGGTGATTCGACAAGAGCAGCCATTCGGGCCCTGCACAGGAGGGCGACTTTTCCAGGTACTGGAGAGGCAAGGTCAAAGTCAAAGCCCCGCACGAGCACCAAGCCCGCTCCCACAGCGGACGCGGAGTAAAACAACGATGCGAGCTCGACAACAGCTGTGCTGGTGCTGCTTCATTGGCCAAGCCTCGAAAAAGGAAACATGATCGACCCACGAGCCCAGGAAAGGAATATAGAACTGTAGCACATGGCAGCGTTTTCAAAGACACCTGGTTGGGTCACGGGCACATGCAATGCTGAGTATATCGATCTTGATGTACCCTGCCGAGGGCTGTGCTGTGCTGCACCGTGCTGAATTGCGATGTGCCTTGGCGCGAGTGTGCTCTATAGCGTCGTGGATCGAGTCCTCCTTTGCATCCGAGTCCTGACCGAACTGATCTGGATCTTAAGCTCGAGCTGCCTGAACACATAGTAGCTGCCCAAGGGCTAATGGACAGGGGAACATGCCAGGAGGACGCGACGCAGAACGTCTCAAGGGACGCGCCAGGCGACGTGCCAGGGGACGTGCCATGGGCACAAACCGCGGGACGTGCCAAGGGGACGCGCTACGGAACGGGCTAATGGATGTGCCACGGGATGTGCCAGGGGACGCGCCACGCCACGTGCCAGAGGGGCTCGCCACGGGACGCGCCACGGGACGTGCCAAGGAACGTGCCAGGTTGCAATGCTGAGTGTATCGATCTTGATGTACCGTGCCGAAATCTGTGCTGTGCTGCACTGTGCTGAATTGCGATGTCTCATGCCGCGATTGTGCTCTATAGCCTCGTGGATCGAGTCCTCCTTTGCATCCGAGTCCTGACCGAACTGATCTGGATCTTAAGCTCGAGCTGCCTGAACACATAGTAGCTGCCCCAGGGCTAATTGACAAGGGGACATGCCAGGAGGACGCGACGCGAAACATCTCAAGGGACGCGCCAGGCGACGTGCCAAGGGACGTGCAATGGGGACGCACCGCGGAACATGCCAAGGGGACGCGCTACGGAAAGTGCTGGGTACAAGCGTTTCGCTCGAGACATCCTAACAAAATGTAAAGAAATCCTGGCAAAGCAAGCGAATTAGTCGAGACATCCTCAAAATTCCTGCGCGCGGGACGCGGCACGCGCGAGACATCCTCGGAATTCCTGCGAGCGGGACGTGAAAACTAGCACTTTGCCTGAGACATCCTGAATTCTGGCCCCCCACGAAGCCCCCGCTTGAGACGTCCACCAATGTTGCAAAACCAGCGTTTCGCTCGAGACATCCTCAACAGAATATGACAAACAAGCGTTTCGCTCGAGACATCCTGCCAAAATCCAAAGAAATCCTGGCAAAACAAACGATTTAGTCGAGATATCCTCGAAATTCCTGCGCGCGGGACGCGGCACGCGCGAGACATCCTCGGAACTCCTGCGAGCGGAACGTGAAAACAAGCATTTCGCCTGAAACATCGTTTGAGTTCTGGCCTCCCACGAAGCCCCCGCTTGAGACATCCCCAAATGTTGCAAAACCAGCGTTTCGCTCGAGACATCCTCAACATGTTTTTAAACAATTTAAAAAAAGTGTCGCTCAAGACATCCAATCAAAATCCCAAGAAATCCTTGCAAAGCAAACGAATTAGTCGAGACATCCTCAAAATTCCTGCTCGCGGGACGCGGCACGCGCGAGACATCCTCGGAATTCCTGCGCGCGGAGCGCTTTTCCGCGTCGCGGTCGAGGCTCCAGACTTTGGTAAAAGTGCCCCGCACCTTTTTTACGAAGGAAAACGGTGGTCCGCGGACACCGTTATTTATCGAGGATCCGAAATGGGGGGTCGATTTTCCTCGAGCGGGCACACGCGAAACGCATTTTTTTCACGCCGAATTGGACTTTACTTTGTTTTTCATCATGAATAATTCCGCAGGCCCCCTTCAAGCCAAAACCGGGGGTTCACCCACTGAAAGAGTACCCTGGGCCCAAGCCCTTTCCCGGAAAAAGGAGGCCTCACGAAGGCAGAGAGTAACTTACTTAAGAGGCCTCTCCTGGTCATCGCGCCTGGCGGCGCGCTGCTTGTTGGCATGTGAGCCAAGGCTCCGAAATTACCCCTGGCGAAGATCGGGCGTTGGCAGAACTGGGTTTAGTGGGACCTGGTTTCGTGATGTGGACTGGGGGACGCCCCCCCGCCCCGTTCCGCTAACCTGAACTGCCGTCACCCGAAAAAACACCAGCCACGGCAGACCTGGTTTAGTCGTCCAATTCAGGGGCTCCGGGGCCCTACTAACCGGGTCCCCGTACCTGGGGTCCTGGCTATACCCGAGAAGAGCCCGACCATATGTGACTACCTACCAGACCACCCCAACCCAACCCGAAGACCCGAATTTGACCCGAATTTCGGGTTGGGGGGGGTACGGATTCCATGTGTTTGTTCAACGTTCCCTGACCCCCCCCCCACTGGAAATGGAGGGCAAATTGAGGGCCTGGGGTTGGGTTGGGGTGGTTTGGTGGGTGGTGAATATGGCAGTGTGGGTGGAGGAGGCTGTGAGCACCCTCTTCGGCGTGGCCACCCGTGGGGCCACGGAACGCGTGAGGGGTGCGCCGCACCGGGCGCGGTGCCGCCCCTCGCACGCAGCCACCGGGGCCTTCGGCGGCGCTCCCTGCCGGGCCACGACACGCCGCTGATCGAGACGCTGAGTCGACGCTGAGTCGACGCTGCATCGACGCCTAAATCGACGCGAGCCGACGCCTAGATCGGCGCTGTGCCCTCGACTCCCAGAGGCTCATCGACGCGAGTCGACGCTGAAGACGGAACTCAGAGAAGAAACCAGGCTCCAATGATTCTCGGGGGCGCGCAACCGTGGACTAGCGATCCATGGACTTGGCGCGCGGTCGCCAAATCCATGGAGCGGGGGAGGTGCCCTGCCTGAGATGCGGCCGGTGCCGCCTCGTTCGGCGGCGGACATCCGCGATTGCCCATGGAAACGGGGCCCGTCGCTAATCCACGCCCCCTGGATCCATGCTTGCGATCGCCTGAGACACGTGTGAGGGGCGTGTTCCGACATGGACACGCGGTGCCGAAAATGCGGACGCGGTCACTGGCGCCCTCGGTGGGGCTCCCTGTGGGGCCACGAATAACGTGCGAGGGGCGTGCTGGGATGGACATGCGGAGGGCAGGGGCAGAGGCAGGGGTGGGAGGAGGGAGGAGGAAGGAGGAAGGGGGAACGAATGGCGCGGGAGGAGGACGGAGGAATGAGGGATGAGGGAGGGAGGAGGAGGGAGGAGGAGAGAGGGAGGCGCGGTAGGAGGGAGGAGCGGGAGGAGGAGGAAGGAGGAACGAGTGGCGCGGGGTGCTGCCTTTTTTCGAAGCGAGGATCCTACATCACAGGATGGTGGAGAAATGCTGAGAAATACCTAAGGAGTTCCAGCAAACTTCAAACATGATGGACCCACGAACCCGGAAAGGGATATAGAACCGCATGCATGGAAACGTTTCCACGAAACCGTATTGGGCGACGGGCACTTCCACGAGACACCCCGCGAAACATTCCTCGAGACACGGGCGACCGTTTTCAACGTTTTCCTGGAAACATTCCACGAGACACCCCGCGAAACAGTCCACGAGACACCCCACGAAACATTCCACGACGACAGGCAACCACTCAACCAAGGCGGTGTGGTCGTGCTGGGGAGTGGTCGTGCTGGGGGGTGGTCGTGCTGGGGGGTGGGTGTGTGTCGTGCTGGGGGGGGTAGTCGTGCTGGGGGGTGGTCGTGCTGGGGCGTGGTCGTGCTGGGGCGTGGTCGTGCTGGGGCGTGGTCGTGCTGGGGTGTGGTCGTGCTGTGGTGAGGTCGTGCTGGGATGTGGTCGTGCTGGGTGATGGTCTTGCTGGGGTGGGGTCGTGCTGGGGTGGGGTAATGCTGAGGTGTGGTCGTGCTGGGGTGGGGTCGTGCTGGGGTGGGGTAATGCTGGGGTGTGGCCCGCACCCTGTGATTTATCGATCGGGATTTCAAACACAAGCGTTTCGCCTGAGACATCCTCAAATTTCAATCCGCCGGCCCACCTCGACCTCGATATTTATCAGGGAAAGAATCCGCCGGCCCACCTCAATTGAGGCACTGGGGACAGGTTTACCTACTAAAAGACATGATCGACCCACGAACCCGGAAAGGAATATAGAAATGTAAGGCATTGCAACATTTCAAAGACACCTGATTGGGCGACGGGCACATGCAATGCTGAATGTATCGAGGATGACGTACTGTGCCGAGGGCTGTGCTGTGCTGGGCCGTGCTGAACTGCGATGTGCCATGCCGCGATTGTGCTCTATATAGCGTTGTGGATGGAGTCCTCCCTGGCATCCGAGTCCTCACCGAACTGATCCGGAGCGTAAGCTCGAGCTGCCTGAGCAGATGGTAGCTGCCCCAGAACTAATCGACAGAGGGAACATGCCAGGAGGACGCGCCGCGGAACGTCCCAAGGGACGCGCCAGGCGACGTGCCAGGGGACGTGCCATGGGGCATGGGGACGCACCGCGGGACGTGCCAAGGGGACGCTCTACGGAACGTGCCAATGGACGTGCCGAGGGACGTGCCAGGGGACGCGCCGCGCGACGTGCCAAGGGGACTCGCCACGGAACGCGCCAAGGAACGTGCCAAAGTGCATAGTTGAGTGTATCGATCTTGATGTACCGTGCCGACGGCTGTGCTGTGCTGGGCCGTGCTGAACTGCGATGTGCCATGCCGCGATTGTGCTCTATATAGCGTTGTGGATGGAGTCCTCCCTGGCACCCGAGTCCTCACCGAACTGATCTGGATCGTGAGCTCGAGCTGCCTGAGCCGATGGTAGCTGCCCAAGAACTAGTCGACAGAGGGAACATGCCAAGAGGACGCGCCGCGGAACGTCCCAAGGGACGCGCCAGGCGACGTGCCAGGGGACGTGCCATGGGCATGCACCGCGGGACGTGCCAAGGGGATGCGCTACGGAACGTGCCAATGGACGTGCACCGCGCGACGTGCCAGGGGGACTCGCCACGGGATGCTCCGCGGAACGTGCCAGGCAACATGCCAGGCTGCAATGCTAAAAGTATCGATATTGATGTACCGTGCCGAGGGCTGTGCCGTGCCTGGGCGACCCGAACACGTGAAAACACGCGTTTCGCTCAAGACGTTGTCAACACATCCTCATGCTAGACATCGTCCCTGGGCAACCTGGACACGTGCAAACAGGCGTCTCGCTCGAGACATCCTCAACAAATGCTCATGCTTGACATCCGCCTGGGCGTCCTGGGCACGTGAAAACAAGCCTCTGGTTCGAGACATCCTCGACAAATCCTCATGCTAGACATCTGTCTGGGCCACCTGCAGGCGTGAAACCAAGCGTCTCGCTCGAGACATCCTCAAGACCTAGGCACGTGAAAACAAGCAATCCACTTGAGAGATCCTCAGAATTGAGGTCCCCAGGAGAGGACAATGTATAACACAGAACAAGCGTTTCGCTCGAGACATCCTCAACAAATTCTGAAAAACAAGCGTTTCGCTCGAGACATCCTCAAAATCTAATTCGCCGGCCCTATGCGACCTCGTTATTTATCGCAAAATAATTTCGCCGGCCCAAGTCGCAGGGGGGCCGGGGGGTTAACCTACTAAAAGAGAACCCTGGGCCCGCGCCCTTTCCGGGAAAAACCCTGGGCCTGCGCCCTTTCCAGGAAAACATTTAGGCAGTCTGATCCACCAGAAAACCAGCGCGCACCTACATAGCGTCTCTCATCGCATCCTCGGAACACTTCACGCATCAGAGACAAACTCGAATACAGATCCAACGAGCTCAAAGCAAGCCACGTAAGTCTACGAACGAGTCACCCACTCTTGAACACACAAATTCAGCATGTGTTTTATGGATCGCGATTAACTGCAAAACATGACGAACTGACGTCCGTATGATAAAACAAAGCCCTCACAATGTGTCGAACACCCCCGAGCAGAATACCGGCCGTTCCTGGAAATGTTCTGGGATGCTTCTACAATGCTGCGCACATGAAGTTTGGATAACCCGTCCACCATGCAGAACTCCGCGCGGTCGCGATGAGTGGAGCATATGTGCAGAACATGCAGACACGAGACATGCTGGGCCCGAAGACCAGAAGCAGACCCACGAGCGAAGATCGCCCTGGGGCTGGAGGAGGAGGAGGAGGAGGAGGAGGAGGAGGGATACGAGGAGGAGGAGGAGGAGGAGGAGAGAAGGAGGAGGGATACGAGGAGGAGGAGGGGGAGGCGGAGGAGGAGGAGGAGGAGGAGGGAGGAGGAGGAGGAGGATCGCCTTTCGCTGGCACCTGGCAAGCTGGGCGTCGAAGATGTTGTGCCCGTGCGCCGTGGCCAGCGAGGCCGCGGGCGCCATGGCCCCGACCTCCCTCGGCCCGAAGCGCCAGAGCCCCACTCTCCGGCCGCGCCCCCTCGTGCCCCGCGGGGAGGCGGGCGGGGCCCCGGAGGCGGCCGGGCACCGGCTGCTCACTCTGGGGACCTCCTCCCTCCTCCTCCTCCTCCTCCTCCCCCTCCTCCCCCTCCCCCTCTCCTCCTCCCCCTCCCTCCCCCTCCTCCTCCTCTCCTCCTCCTCCTCCTCCTGCTTTCCTCCTCCTCCTCCTCCACCTCCTCCTCCTCCTCCTCCTCCTCCTCCTCCTCCTCCTCTCCTCCTCCTCCTCCCCTCTCCTCCTCCCCCCCTCCTTCCTCCTCCCTCCCTCCTCCTCCTCCTCCTTCTCCTGCTCTCTCCTCCTCCTCCTCCTCCTCCTCCTCCTCCTCCTCCTCCTCCTCCTCCTCCTCAATTCCTGGCGACACTCGCTCCACGCCTGCGCCGAAGCTGCGTCGGATGTCCGTCGATTCGAGTCGACCCCGAGTCGAAGCCGGAGTCGAGCCCGAGTCGAACGCGAGTCGAACTGGAGTCGAACTGGAGTCGAACTTGGGTCGCGCAGATCTGTTAGGTGGGCCCCAGGAAGGTCCCCCAAAACGAGCATCTGACAGACAGACCCCAGGCGTAGGGGGCCACATGCGAACCACCCCTACCCACCACGATTTCTGAGGGGGGAGCTCCCGAATGAAATGAACCCCAACCTCCCCCTCAGAAATCGTGGGGGACAGGGGTAGGGTTCGCATGTGGCCCCCTAAGGCGGGCCACGCTGCACCCGCAGCCAGCTCTGCCCTCGCCGGCCCGGCCCAAGGTCCGTGCCACGTTGCCGCCGCCGCCCTGGCCCCGAAGCCGCCCGCGGGGCGCGCGGGGCACGGCGCTGCGGTCGTCGCTGCCGCTGCAGTTAAGTCGGGCGTGTCTCCCACACACTGGGTTGAATGAGGGGCAACGGGTACAGGGATGGCCCCTCACTCCTCCTCCTCCTTCCCCCTGCCCCCTCCTCCTCTCCCCCTCCTCCTCCTGCTCCTCCTCCTCCTCCTCCTCCTCCTCCTCCTCCTCCTCCTCACCCTCACCCTCACCCTCACTCCTCCTCCTCTTCCTCCTCCTGCTCCTCCTCCTCCTCCTCCTCCTCCTCCTCCTCCTCCTCCTCCTCCTCGACCCTACCTGGGTTACAGGTGCGCGGTCTGTAAGCCTCCTGGGGACCCCCAGAGCCTAGAGGGCGCCAGGGCGCCGCACACACCACGCAGGGCTTTTACCCTATCAGCCCACAGGAGTTTCAGCGCACAGCGCCTCGCAAACCAGGGCAGGGGCGTTTTGTTTAAGCCCTTGGATACTGGGGTTTTTTGGACGAAGCATGATCGACCCACGAACCCGGAAAGGAATATAGAAATGTAAGGCATGGCGGCGTCTCAGATACACCTGATTGGGAGACGGGCAAATGCAATGCTGAGTGTATCGATCTTGATGTACCGTGCCGACGGCTGTGCTGTGCTGGGCCGTGCTGAACTGCGATGTGCCATGCCGCGATTGTGCTCTATATAGCGTTGCGGATCGAGTCCTCTTTGCATCCGAGTCCTGACCGAACAGATCTGGATCTTAAGCTCGAGCTGCCTGAGCACATAGTAGCTGCCCCAGAACTAATCGACAGAGGGACATGCCAGGAGGACGCGCCGCAGAACGTCCCAAGGGACGCGCCAGGCGACGTGCCAGGGGACGTGCCATGGGGACGCACCGCGGGACCTGCCAAAGGGACGCGCTACGGAACGTGCCAATGGACGTGCACCGCGCGACGTGCCAGGGAGACTCGCCACGGGACGCTCCGCGGAACGTGCCAGGCAACATGCCAGGCTGCAATGCTAAAGGTATCGGTATTGATGTACCGTGCCGAGGGCTGTGCTGTGCCTGGGCGACCTGGACACGTGAAAACACGCGTTTCGCTCAAGACGTTCTCAGCACATCCTCATGCTAGACATCCGCCTGGGCAACCTGGACACCTGCAAACAAGCGTCTCGATCGAGACTTCCTCGACACATCCTCATGCTAGACATCCGCCTGGGCGATCTGGACACGTGAAAACAGGCCTCTGGTTCGAGACATCCTCAACAAATCATCATGCTAGACATCTGTCTGGGCAACCTGGAGGCGTGAAACCAAGCGTCTCGCTCGAGACATCCTCAAGACCTGGGCACGCGAAAACAAGCGTGTCACTTGAGAGATCCTCTGAATTCTGGTCCCCAGGAGAGGGCAATCTATAACACAAAAGAAGTGATTCGCTCGAGACACCCTCAACACATTCTGAAACACATGATCGACCCACGTACCAGGAAAGGCATATAGCAATGTAAGGCATGGCGGCGTTTCAGATACACCTGATTGGGAGACGGGCAAATGCAATGCTGAGTGTATCGATCTTGATGTACCATGCCGACGGCTGTGCTGTGCTGGGCCGTGCTGAACTGCGATGTGCCATGCCGCGATTGTGCTCTATATAGCGTTGCGGATCGAGTCCTCTTTGCATCCGAGTCCTGACCGAACAGATCTGGATCTTAAGCTCGAGCTGCCTGAGCACATAGTAGCTGCCCCAGAACATAACCTGCCAAAGGGACGCGCTTACGGAACGTGCCAGTGGACGATAGCACCGCGCCGACGTGCCAGGGGGACTCGCCACGGGACGGCTCGCGCACGTGCCAAGTCAACTGCCGTCTGCTGCTAAGGGTTCGATATTGATGTAAAGTCCGAGGGCTGTGCTTTGCCTGGGCGACCTGGACACGTGAAAACACGCGTTTCGCTCAAGACGTTCTCAGCACATCCTCATGCTAGACATCCGCCTGGGCAACCTGGGCACCTGCAAACAAGCGTCTCGATCGAGACTTCCTCGACACATCCTCATGCTAGACATCCGCCTGGGCGATCTGGACACGTGAAAACAGGCCTCTGGTTCGAGACATCCTCAACAAATCATCATGCTAGACATCTGTCTGGGCAACCTGGAGGCGTGAAACCAAGCGTCTCGCTCGAGACATCCTCAAGACCTGGGCATGTGAAAACAAGCATTTCACTATAACACCAAATCAAGCGTTTCGCTCGAGACATCCTCAAAAATAATTCCGCCGGCCTCCTTCAAACTCGTCATTTATCGCCAAAAAAAAATCCGCAGGTCTCCTTCAAACCGAAACCAAGGGTGAACATCAAACCCTGTGCCTCTGCCCCTTCTGGGAACAAGCGTTTCGCTCGAGACATCCTCAAAAATAATTCCGCCGGCTTCCTTCAAACTCGTCATGTATCGCAAAATAATTCAGCCGGCCTCATTCAAGTCGAAACCGGGGGTAACAATACTATGAGAGAACCCTGGGCCGGAGCCCTTTCCGGGGGACAAACAAAACATGATGGACCCACGAACCCGGAAAGGGATAAAGACATGTGCAGCATGGTCACGTTTTCACGATACCCAACTGGGCGACTACTCACGAAACATCCCACGAGACACCTCACGAAACATCCCACGAGACACCTCACGAAACATTCCGCGAGACACCTCACGAAACATTCCAGGAGACACCCCGCGAAACATTCCACGAGACACCCCACGAAACATTCCACGACGACAGGCAACCACTCAACCAAGGCGGTGTGGTCGTGCTGGGGAGTGGTCGTGCTGGGGTGTGGTCGTGCTGGGGGGTGGTCGTGCTGGGGGTTGGTCGTGCTGGGGGGTGGTCGTGCTGGGGGTGGTGGTGCCGTGGGGGGTGGTCGTGCTGGGGGTGGTCGTCTTGTGCGGTGGTCCCGTGCTGGGGGCGTGGTCGTGCTGGGGCGTGGTCGTGCTGGGGTGTGGTTCGTGCTGTGGTGAGGTCGTGCTGGGGTGTGGTCGTGCTGGGGTGTGGTCTTGCTGGGGTAGGGTCGTGCTGGGGTCGGGTCGTGCTGGGGTGTGGTCGTGCTGGGGTATGGTCGTGCTGGGGTGGGGTCGTGCTTGGGTGGGGTCGTGCTGGGGTCTGGTCGTGCTGGGGTGTGGTCGTGCTGGGGTATGGTCGTGCTAGGGTGGGGTCGTGCATTTCGCTCGAGACATCCTGCCAAAATTCCAGGAAATCGTACAAAAACAAAGGAATTAGTCTAGACATCATCGAAATTCCTTCGCGCGGGGCGCTTTTCCGCGTCGCGGTCGGCTCTGCAAAACAAGCGTTTCGCTCGAGACATCCTGGCAACTCTGCGGTGCGAGAGCAAGCCGTTCGCTCGAGAATCCTCACACAACGAAAAAAAAAAAAAGAAAAAAAAAAAAACAAAAAAACAAAAAAAAAAAAAAAAAAAAAAAAAAAAAAAAAAAAAAAAAAAAAAAAAAAAAAAAAAAAAAAAAAAAAAAAAAAAAAAAAAAAAAAAAAAAAAAAAAAAAAAAAAACAAAACAAAAAAAAAAAAAAAAAAAAAACAAAAAAAAAAAAAAAAAAAAAAAAAAAAAAAAAAAGTGGCCCTCACCCTGTGAATTTATCGATCGGGATTTCAACACCAGCGTTTTCGCTCGATACATCCTCAAATTTTAATTCGCCGGCCTCCTTCGACCTCGTTATTTATCAGGGAAAAAATTCGCCGGCCTCCTTCAAGTTGGCACCGGGGGATTAGGTTTACCAACTAAAAGAGAACCCTGGGCTCGAGCCCTTTCCGGGAAAAAATCAAAAATCACCCCCCAAAAGAAAAAGAAACAACAAAAAAAAACACCAAAACATCGTCCCCAGACTGTTTTACCAATTTTTGAATTTTCTTCCTGTAGAGGGACAGGCCCGACTTAACGCTACAAAGCGTGGAGCCGTCATCGGACCACCTGATGGTGTTCACGCAGCCCTGGTGCCTGGGGAAGCGCAAGACACATCCCCGCTCAGTAGGAGCTCGACCACCAGAGCAGTCCACAAGAAACCCAGCCCTGAGACCCCAGGACGTCCACTGCTCTTCGGCGTGGGAGCTTCACGCTTCCCATCGCAGGACCATCGAATCCCAAGAAACCCCAAGGCATCCTGGGGGCAAGCAGTGTGTCTCTCGGCGTGGGCTTCCCCTGGACCGATGGCCCTCAGAGCGTGTCTCGGCGGCACCGCGCGCCTGTCCGCCGAGGCCCTTCGGCGCGAGGCAGGCGGCGCAACGGGGGCCGACACAGGGGCTGGGCGCTGTCGGTGGAGCTGGACGGCGCAGAAACACACACACA
>CAUYUJ010017066.1:168025-203025 GCA_963575745.1 Prorocentrum cordatum | reverse complement strand
TAGCAATCGCCATCTTGTCCTTGGCGTGATCTGGAGCACTATATTTAGCCAATCAAGCTCCGACTTACGAAGAGCTTCCTCTCTCAAACGCTTCGAAGATGCACGATCAAGTATCTCACTAAAACGATTTTCAAAATTTGCAAGAGTTTCAGGGATTCCCATGATCAGCGTACCAGAAGTTGTGTTTTGGAAGGATTCAGGATCAGGCGGGCGCAACAATTATGTTGATTCGCTGTGCGCCCTGACCAGGACTCTGGGGAGAATCCAGCCGTGGTGACGAGGTATCGGTGTGGCTTCCTCCTCTGGAAGATTCGCGCCGGCGCCGCTTGGGCATGCGCCATCCCCAAGCATTCCCGGACGGCGCCGACGCGAGCGTGACGTGGCCAGCCCCTCTCCGCTCCCCCCTCCCCCCTCCCTCACGCCCTTGATCGTAAGACGAAGCCAGGACAAGGAAAAACATGATGGACCCACGAACCCGGAAAGGGATATAGAACCGCATGCATGGAAACGTTTTTGCACGACACCGTATTGGGCGACGGGCACTTCCACGAGACACCCCGCGAAACAATCCACCAGACACGGGCGACCGTTTTCAACGTTTTCCTGGAAACATTCCACGAAACACCCCGCGAAACAGTCCACGAGACACCCCACGAAACAGTCCACGACGACAGGCAACCACTCAACCAAGGCGGTGTGGTCGTGCTGGGGAGTGGTCGTGCTGGGGTGTGGTCGTGCTGGGGGGTGGTCGTGCTGGGGGGTGGTCGTGCTGGGGGGGTAGTCGTGCTGGGGGGTGGTCGTGCTGGGGCGTGGTCGTGCTGGGGCGTGGTCGTGCTGGGGCGTGGTCGTGCTGGGGTGTGGTCGTGCTGTGGTGAGGTCGTGCTGGGGTGTGGTCGTGCTGGGTGATGGTCTTGCTGGGGTGGGGTCGTGCTGGGGTGGGGTAATGCTGGGGTGTGGTCGTGCTGGGGTTTGGTCGTGCTGGGGTGGGGTCGTGCTGGGGTGGGGTCGTGCTGGGGTGTGGTCGTGCTGGGGTGTGGTCGTGCTGGGGTGTGGTCCGAACCCTGTGAGTTATCGATCGGGATTTCAAAAACAAGCGTTTCGCCTGAGACATCCTCAAATTTGAATCCGCCGGCCCACCTCGACTTCGATATTCCTCAGGGAAAGAATCCGCCGGCCCACCTCAGTTGAGGCACCGGGAACAGATTACCATTCTAAAAGAGAACCTTGGGCCCACGCCCTTTCCGGGAAAAATCGGGTGAGGACAAATCGAGCCTCCCTGATATCTGGTGGCTCTGGAGAACCTCTCGGGCGCCACGGCCCTCTCGGAGCGTTCCGGCACGCTCGGAGAGAGCGCCGCTCCAGAGCGCTCCGGAACGGAGCTATCCTCGTCCTAGGCCCGTCCGACGACTACCCTCGTCAAGTTCAGCCTCAAAATGGCGGACATTGACATGCCCACCTCTGGAACGGAGGCAGCCTCGTCCCAGGCCGCGTCCGAGAATCCTGCCGGGTTCGGCAGGGGCCTGTGCGCCTCTGCAATGCGCAGGTGGCGTGAAGCAGACGGGCTCCCCCCCGACCCCGGAAGCGCTCCGGAAAGGCCCCGCTCCACCACGGCGTGCGGGAGCGCTCTGAGAACGGACTGTTGACCTCGTCCGACATCGCCACGGGATAAAGACACGCTCTCCACCAAGACGACGACGACCACCACCACCACCAGAAAGAAGAGTTGAGCAGGGACCGACCGTCCAGGCATTCCTATGGTCCTGCCACGAAATGTTCTTAGAACCCAGAAATGTTCTAAGAACAAAAACAATGTTCTTAGAACATAAGCACGATGAGTTAAAACATGATGGACCCACGAACCCGGAAAGGGATAAAGACATGTGCAGCATGGTCACGTTTTCACGATACCCAACTGGGCGACATCTCACGAAACATCCCACGAGACACCCCGCGAAACATCCCACGAGACACCTCACGAAACATTCCACGAGACACCTCACGAAACATTCCACGAGACACCCCGTGAAACATTCCACGAGACACCCCACGAACAGGCAACCACTCAACCAGACACCCCACGAAACATTCCACGGGGGTGCGACTGGGTGTGGTCGTGCTGGGGTGTGGTCGTGCTGTGGTGGTCGTGCTGGGGTGTGGTCGTGCTGGGGTGTGGTCGTGCTGGGGGGTGGTCGTGCTGGGGGGTGGTCGTGCTGGGGGGTGGTCGTGCTGGGGGGTGGTCGTGCTGGGGCGTGGTCGTGCTGGGGCGTGGTCGTGCTGGGGCGTGGTCGTGCTGGGGTGTGGTCGTGCTGTGGTGAGGTCGTGCTGGGGTGTGGTCGTGCTGGGGTGTGGTCTTGCTGGGGTAGGGTCGTGCTGGGGTCGGGTCGTGCTGGGGTGTGGTCGTGCTGGGGTATGGTCGTGCTGGGGTGGGGTCGTGCTGGGGTGGGGTCGTGCTGGGGTCTGGTCGTGCTGGGGTGTGGTCGTGCTGGGGTATGGTCGTGCTAGGGTGGGGTCGTGCATTTCGCTCGAGACATCCTGCCAAAATTCCAGGAAATCGTACAAAAACAAAGGAATTAGTCGAGACATCATCGAAATTCCTTCGCGCGGGGCGCTTTTCCGCGTCGCGGTCGGCTCTGCAAAACAAGCGTTTCGCTCGAGACATCCTCGGCAAACTCTGCGGAGCAAGCGTTTCGCTCGAGACATCCTCAACACACGAAAAAGTGGCCCGCACCCTGTGATTTATCGATCGGGATTTCAAAAACAAGCGTTTCGCTCGAGACATCCTCAAATTTTAATCTGCCGGCCTCCTTCGGCCTCGATATTTATCAGGGAAAAAATCCGCCGGCCTCCTTCAAGTTGGCACCGGGGGACATGTTTACATAGTAAAAGAGAACCCTGGGCCCCCGCCCTTTCCGGGAAAAAGACAGACTCCGCCAGAAATGTTCTAAGAACATTTCGTGGAGACCACAACAGGTTCTTAGAACATTGTTCCGTAGGGCTATAGGCGAGCCAGGAGGCTTCGCCACTGCTTGAACCACGACGACGACGACCACCACCACCACATCCAGAAAGAAAGGGGGAAAACACGCCAGAAGCAGAAACTTTTTTGTTTTTTTTGGCGGGGCCACTTCCCACCCTTTGTTAGTTGTTTGTCTGAGACAGCTGAGACCAGACCAGCCTGCACGCACGATGCCTCCGTGCCTGCATTCGGAGACGAGCTTCAAATTGCTGAGACGGCGAGCCAGGCAGGCAATATCGGACTGAAGAGTGCAGACTGAGGAACGCATCACAAAGCGTGGAACTTAAAAGACACTGATATTGCTTCTGGGCATGCCAGAAGCAGGAACCTCTTGGGGCTCCGCGCGGAAGTTTCTTAGACCTGCGCTGGGCCCCTCCTCCCGGGCGCGCGGGGCGCCGCTGGAGGCGCCGCCGGGGGGGGGGGGGGGCCCAGCACGGACCCCAGAAGTCCGCGCGGAGCGCCCAAAGTTTCGGTTTCTCTGGCGCGTCTTGCTGGAAGGGGCCCTGGGACACTCAAATAACTACACACAAATAAAAAGACTCCCGAATCGACGGTAAATATTGTGTCTGTGAGTTTTTTCCCCTCCGGATTACTTACGGGAATTATGTTCCTGTTTTTTTCTGGCGTTTCTGTTTCTGTTTCTGTTTCTCTGGCGATTCTCTGGCGTTCTACCGGGGAAGCGACGGGAATCGTGGAAGCATTTGCTCCCGCGTGCCCCCTTCTGGACCACCACCTCCGGCACTGCGGGATGTCGGGGAGCGGGCGGGAGGTATGGGATCGGGCATCTTCCCGCCACACGGACTCCGCGCGAACCACGACGGCGGCGGCGGCGGCGACGGCGGCGACGGCGGCGGCGGCGACGGCGGCGGCGGCGACGGCGGCGGCGGCGGCGGCGGCGGCGACGGCGGCGGCGGCGACGGCGGCGGCGACGGCGACGGCGGCGGCGGCCACGAGCGGGGCAAGCGGCGGCCGCGAGCCGAGGCGCCGCGAGCTCTCCTCGGGCGCCCGCCACGCCAGCGCGCCGGCCATCCGCCGCCGCCGCCGGCATCCGGAGGGCCGCCCGAGAGAGGGGAAAACCGCCGCCGCCTCCGCCGCCCGCGGCTCCTCGCGCCTCCGGCTTGCGCGCGCTGCTCCGCGAGGAGCCCGACGCGTCCACGCCATCCCTCTCAGAGAAAAGAGAAGAGCAGAGAACATGGAGCAGACAAAGAGCTCACAGAGCAAGATCCGCCCGACGAGGGGCCCAACCACATGCAGTTGCAAATACCACATTGTGGGGGTACCGGTTTCGGTAAAGCTCCCCTTGGGGCCACGAAACGTGTGAGGGGTGCGGCGGAAATCGGTGGCGCGGGCGCATGTGGACACCGCCACTAGGGCCTTCGGTGGAGCTCCCTATGGGGCCACGAAACGCTGTCCTAGGTGGAGGAGACGCATGCGAACTGCGCCATTGGGACCTTCGCTGGAGCTCCTTATGGGACTGCGAAACGCCGTCATAGGTTGGGGGGACGCATGCGAACTGCGCCATTGACGTCTTCGGTGGGGCTCCTTGCAGGGCCACGACGCGCTGTCATCTGTGGGGGAGACGCATGCGAACGGCACCACTGGAACCCTCGGTGGAGCTCCCCATGGGGACACGAAACGCTGTCCTGGGTGGCGGTGACGCATGCGGACCCTGCCACTGGAGCCTTCGGTGGGGCTCCCTGTGGAGCCACGAAACGCTGTCCTGGGCGGGGGAGACTCATGCGAACGGTGCCACTGGAGCTTTCCGTGGGGCTCCCTATGGAGCCACGAAACGCTGTCCTGGGTGGGGGAGACGTATGCGAACGGTGCCACTATGGGGCCACGAAACGCTGTCCTGGGTGGCGTTGACGCATGCGGACCCTGCCACTGGAGCCTTCGGTGGAGCTCCCTATGGGGCCACGAAACACATCCGGCCCTCCTCCTCCTCCTCCTCCTCCTCCTCCTCCTCCTCCTCCTCCTCCTCCTCCTCCTCCTCCTCCCCCACTCCTCCTCCTCCTCCTCCTCCTCCTCCTCCTCCTCCGCCTCCTCCTCCTCCTCCTCCTCCTCCTCCTCTCGACGACGACTGGAGCGAAGAGTATCTCCGCGCCACATGCCGCTTACGCCGCCTCGGCCCCGCACTGAGCAGGGCACGAGGGCGGCGCCTCCGACCGCTCGATGACGAGCGGCACCAAAGCCAGACGAGTTAGCCCACTGAAGCGATCGCCGCGGAGGAGGTGGCGGTGCCCGCAGACGACGTCTCCCCCGCGCGGATCGTGTCAGTGGACAGAAGGCGCTGGCGCAGCAGGTGCCAGCGCTTGTTCAGACTGAAGCGTGCAGGATCACGCGACAAATTCTGTAGAACACGGAAGCCGTGCGATCCTGGGAGAGGAGCTCCCAGACAGGCACGCTGGAACTGCTGGGAGATCTTCCTGCCTCCCAGCCCACACACAAGACAGGCGACGCACCACTCCCCGCCAGTGAGCTGGAACAGGTGACAGACGTGCTGGCGATCGCCAGCTGCGGCGATGCGCACGCATGCCGAGTCGGCCTGGGCGAGGGCTCGTGGCGTGCGGGTGGGAGGGGGAGGGAGGACCTCAAGCGGAGGAGGAACCTTCACCCTCTGAGCCCTCGCCCTGACCTGCACGTGCAACGAGTCAAGATCACACAAACGTGGTCCAACGCGCGCGCACCATCTGGCATAATGTCGAAGCACGCGCGCTTTGGACTGCCTGGAAGTACGAAGCTCGGCTGGCACTCTGGCACGCTCCGTGCTCCACTTGGCCCAATCATCAGCCTCTCCGTTGCCGTCGCGACAAAACTGGGACACTCTACCCGCTTGCACTGCAGCACGCGTGGTGTGAGCAGGGACCTTGATCAGAGTGAAGGCCTGAACTCCACCCCAGTCGTCGATCCTGGCCCACACGAGCCTCCAAATTTCAGCCCAGGCGCTGCTGCTGCTGCAGCAGTGCCTGCGACCGCGAAAAACCACGCCCTCGAAAACGAAACTCGAATCGGTGTAAAAAGTCGCCCCAGGGGTGGCATGCTGGAGACCCCTGAGGAAGGCAGTGAGCTCGGCCGCATCGATGTCTACGATCGTGCCAGGCAGAACTCCGACGAGCACAGACCGAACTTTGGCCGAGTCAGCTTCGACCGCGACGACGGCCCACCCCGCGGCCTGAGCGTGGGCGGGCAGATCCTGGTCGTGCCAGGAGCCGTCCAAGAAAATGTGCCCATCCATCTCTGTGGGACCGCCGCCGAACCATCTCTCGGGAGGTTTGGTGGAGGCAGGCAGCACAGCAGCAGGCACAAGCAGCCTCTCAGCAAAGAGGTTGGCGAGAGGGGAGGCGGCGGCGGCACGCGACAGAGGGCCGAGGTAGGACGGGATATCCTCAGCCTCCATCACCTCCTCCTGCATACCACAAGCCGTGCGCCTGTGCCTGAGCGTGCACGGGTTCTGACGGCAAGCCAAGCACACAGGCGAATCAGTCATTCCAGTGCTCCACTGTCGATGCTGTGGCCACTGACCGCCTGAAACAACACTCTTGAGGTAACCTTTTTCAGTAGGCAAGAGCTCCTTACCTTGCATGAGCGACACCAAGGGCTGAAACAAGCATCCGTCTTGCAGCTCTGGCATCTTTTCTGTCAGCGCGACGCGGGACCAAAGCCAAAAATCAATGACACGCACCAGCCAGAGCCCCACCGTGCGAGGCGAGACTTCTTGGACAGAGATGCGTCCAAGCACAGAGTGAGACCATTGGAACCCTTGGACCAGGATCTCAAGGCGGACCGCCGTGGCAGCACAGGCCGAGAAAGGGCCGCGAACGCTACCCCAGGCGTCGCCACTCTGCTGGATTCGCTCATAGGCATCAGTGATGCCTTGCTCGAGCAGCTTGGTAGGGAGCCACACGTCCCAAACAGCGCTGGCGAAGGCAAGCAGCAGGTCCATGTTGAGGCGATACACAGGATCACACCGCGGGACCTCCGCAAGCATTAAAAGTAGCGTAATAGATCTACCTGCTAAACTGTTGACTTGCACATAAGCTTGCATCGCACGAGCGGTGCGCAGCTGAGTGTTATTGCTGCCATACACGTTGCCCCCATACTTGAGGGAGGCCAAGCAAGCAGCCGACACCATATGATGCACACGTCGTTTCTTGATCACTTTGGCGAAACTGTGCAGCTTCCGCGCCCGAGCAATAGCTGGACGCATCCTAGCCGCACGAGTCTCTTTGGCCATAACTCTAGCACAGGCAAAGTCGATCCCCAAGTTGCGCTCACTGGAGACCCCTTTTAACTTGACAGACTTCACCCGCTGCACAATCCGATCTCTCAACACTTTATCCGACGCGACGACACGACCCTTCCGACTGTGCACGACGAGACCAATCTTTCTGAGTTCGGTGTGCAGCAGGGTGGTGGCATTGGAAAGCTCGTGTTCTACATCGATAGCTCGCCCTATCTTTTGCAAACCAAAGTCATCTACAACTATACCCAAGTCGACGCGAGGGAACGTGGCGCACACTCGATCTACAGGAAGTAATAGCACTAGCTGCAGCATGACCGTTGCAAAGTGACATCCTGGCAGCACCGCTTGGTTCGCGGCCAGTGGCTGCGAGACAGCGTCGTTGAGGGAAAGTACACGAGGAGACCTGTAGAGCTCCACGAGGAGCTTCAGCTGGGGAATCGGAAAACTCGTGCGCTGCGCCGCAGAGAGGAGCGCTGCGTGAGAGACGTGCTCGAAAGCCTTCTGCAAATCGAGCAACACCAAGCCTGAGCTGAAGCCTTTGGTGGCAGCCCATTCAGCTCCAGCTGCTTGAATCCAGACTAGCTTGTCGCTGCTGCGACCGCTGGTGGACCACCAGTACGGCCGTGGGTTGGCCTCTTGCCAGTCCTTGATCAGGGGACGCCTGAGCCGTCCCTGAAGTCTGGCTAACATGTGAATTAGCGCAATTGGCCTCAGGCCACCTTCCCGTTTGGCCAGGAAAACGACCTTGGTCCAGAACCTGGGCCACGAGGCAGCACGCTCGATCTATTGAAGCAGGTCCAGCAGCAACTCGAGGCCAGTATCGGAAAGGGCCAGGAGTTGCCGCGGCGTAACCTGATCAAAGCCGCAGCCTGAAGCACGTGGGAAGGTGCCCAGACATTCTTTCAAATCTTGGAGACTGGGGCGAGGAAACTCAGGCCCTAGATCGCTCGGCCACGGGATGCTGGACTCCTCCGCCCCCACCCTCCACCAGTGCGACCACTCCTCCTCCAATAAATCAACTTCCTGCTGCATGGTTGCAGGCTGCGCAGGCACGCCAGCTCCGCTGGCGAAAGTGAAAGAGCTGGCGTGCCACGGCACAGGCGGCCTGGAGGTGGCGAAGAGCGCCGCTCCTCCGTTGATGCTATGACGCTGGACCCAGGACCGCCAACCGTCGCGCTTGCTTTTCTCAGCTTGCCTGAACGCTTGTTCAGCTTTAACATTGGCCACCACAGAGAGCGCAGAGACTAAATCGTACGGCAACACCTGAGCAAAAGAGAGCAGCGCCTTCCAAGGCGCAGCAACATGCGCCTCTACCTTACTGTCTTGACGTTGAAGCAGAGAAGCAAGACGTAGATCTGGTACTCGACGACAGGGTGGTTGCCAGGAGCCCATGGAGTGGAAACACTGCGCCACCAGCCTCCACCAGAGAGCCTCAGGACTCAGCCTCGGATAGGGCAGCCTGCCAGGGCTGGGCGCCTTGCGCGTGACGAAGGAAGGTCCCTCAGCGCGCCCAGCATACTCAGGGTGTTCGTCCAGGCTGACGTCGTAGATGTCGGCCCAGTCTTTCTCGGCAGCACGAATCCACTCTTGCCACATGCCATCAATATTGCCCGCAGCCGTCATGGAGACCTGCGCGTCTGCCCAGTACTGATCGGGGTCATGACGGCGACATCCAAATGGCAACTCAACTGGGAACCGCTTTGGCACCCGAGCCACTCGGTAACACAGCTGCTGCGCCACCTTGGGCAGAAGGGTGAGGAGCACAGGGCTGTGAGGCTTGGTGCCGACCCCATGCACAAGCTCTGCCGTGGCGCCGTACTGCAGGGTGGCAGAGGCAATGAAGAAGTCCAGCACGCGCCCTTTCGACTGAGCCGAATTGCTGCAGGTCGCCACTGACGGGGCAACGATGGCGCCATCGATGGCCTCAACCCAACCTGAACCATTAAGCTGATCAGGAATCATCTGAAAGTCACCATTGATAATGTACGGCATGTTGGCGATCTTGATAGCCTCGCCAACTGCATTGAGGACGGCCCAGTTCCTCGGGCCCAACTGCTCACCGTCGTGCAGGTAAACATTGACCCACAGGAACCCGCACGGCGTGAGACCTGAAGCGTGAAGCGCCGAAGCCCTCCCGTTGGCGATGGTGACGGGAACATGCTCCACCTCCGCCAGCCCCTGGTGCCCAGGGACTGCTTGAAGAAGACCGCCGCTGCTGCCTCCTCTCCCTGTGGCCAGAGCTGGCTCCATCCTGGCGCGCCAGCCCGTACCCTTCAACTTGGCCTCCCAAGACGCACACTGCCCTTGCTCAACGTGGTGTTCTTGAACGGCCATCGCATCGCAACCCTGCGCAACGGAGTGCCCAAGAAGAGCCTCCAGGCCGAGGAGGCCCGTGACGTTGCTGATGATCATCCTCCACCTCTGCTTGTCAAACCTGCTGGGCGCCACCTGCTGCCAGGGGCGCGTCATCGGTCCGCAGCTTCTTGGAGGCCTGCACGCGCACCTGGCTGAAGATGTCGGCGACCAGACTGTGCTTGACGCCGTGCTTCTCGCCCAGCTCGACAACCATGGCGCTGCCCTCGTCCTCGTTCTCGGCGAGATACTGGAGCAGCTCCTGGTGTGCAAGACTGGCGCGCTCCTGCGCTGCGAGGGCGTCGGCACTGGGGGACTGTGCCCCAGCGGGCGGCACGGCATCGTCAGCCCCGCCAGCAGGATGAGCACCACCAGCTGGAGGAACGGCGGGAGCCGCGGATGCAGGCAGCGCCTCGCGGAGCGCGGGGACGACACCGGCGAGCGTGGCCGCAACCTCCTTGAGCGGCTCGGACTGCTCGAGCGCCGCCACGAGCTTCTGGAGCTGGCCGAGCGGGTCGGCGGGCGCCATGGTGGCGTAGGCGGCAGCGGCACGCGCAGCTGCCTCCTTCTCAGCCTGCACGGCTGCGGCCAACTCCGCCTTGAGCTTGACTGCAGTAGCCACAGCTCTCCCCACTGCCTCCTGCGCCCTGTCGTAGGCGCGCTGAGCCTTGATCTTCTTGTCCGAGGCCGTGTCCTGCTCGAGCCTTGCAGCCTTGGCGCTGGCCTTGGGCTCGTCGCTCTGGAGAGCGCGCTGCACTTTGATCTTGGCAACGAGCTTCGACGGCCAGCCCTCGGTGGCGACCTCGAAATCCTCCTGGGACATGCACGCATAGACCTTGATCTGCCCCGCCGAGAGTTGCGGCACATGAGGCTGCGCCGTAGCCTTGGAATGGGGAGGCCCCTGCATCCAGGCGCCGAGGACACGATCGCCTGGCGCTCCTCCTCCTCCTCCTCCTCCTCCTCCTCCTCCTCCTCCTCGCGCTTGTCGCCCCACTCCTCCGCGGCCCCGGGGATTGGCCTTTTCTCGCCGAGGGGTCGGGCCACGGCGCAGCTCTCGGCAGCGAGGGACGGCAGAGCGCGGGGCGGTGCGGTGCGCAGGGCCGCCCTCCCGCCTCTACAGGTACACGGCGGGCACGCCAGCGAGCAGCCCTGCAGGCAGGTGCGGGCAAGGCAAGGGTCAAGGAGGAGGAGGAGGAGGAGGAGGAGGAGGAGGAGGAGGAGAGGACGAGGACGAGGAGGAGGAGGAGGAGGAGGAGGAGGAGGAGGAGAGGAGGAGGAGGAGGAGGAGGAGGAGGAGGAGGAGGAGGAGGAGGAGGATTGGGGGAGGAGGAGGAAGAGGAGGAGGAGGAGGAGGAGGAGGAAACGGAGAAGGAGGATGAGGACGAGGGGGGGAGGAGAAGGTGGGGCGCGACACTACACGGAACAGCGCGTACTGACCACCCTCCCAGGTCGAAACGCGCATGCCCCACGAATGCCAGGCCTCATCAGGTGGAAGATGCTCACCAAATTACTGTTGCAAAAAGACGGAGCCTTCGACTCAACGTGCGTCGGCCTCTACACGAGGCAGCGGGTACTCAAACACTGTGTCACACCTCCCTGTGGAAAAAAGAATCGAGACGAGCATGCTATGCGAGGAGGAGGGAGAAGGAGAGAAACGCCATTGATGCTCCCTGACGTGCGTGCGCCTGCCTGGTGCGCCAGCGCAAGCCTCAGAAGCTGCCTGAGACAGTCGCACATGATTGAGATGCATACAAGCTCTCTCCTGGGAAACGCTAACTGCATCAAGAGACTTTCCGCAGAAGGAATGAGGGAAAACGCCAAGTATGCAAATGCACCCGTCCTGGCTAGACCAGTTCTGGGCCCAGGATCGGTGCAAACTTTTCCATGGCTGTGCCAAGGCGTGTGCACCTCATGAGCTCAGGATCTGCCTTTCCAGAACCGGCGTATGTGGATAGTAAGCGTTCTCTGGGAGAGGCGTAACATTCTCAGGCACATCACTACGACCGACATAACGCATGCCCGGCTCTCAGGAGTGCTCTCAATGATTAAAGCCGCACACACCGAATCTCGCCATGACGGAGAAGCGCACTCTGTCGCGATGCAGAGCTGTGTGTGAACGGACTGGTAGCAGGGAGGAAAAGCTCATCCTGCGCCAGACCCTGTGCGAGCATCGAGCCACTCTCCTCCGGCACCGCCAGCATCAGCCCCTGCGTGAGCATCGAGCCCGACCATAGCTGGGCTGAACCTCTGGAGTCGTGCCGCCCAACAGCCAGGCTGTCCGAAGCCCCACTGGACCCGTCTGACGCGAGAGCGCCACTGAAGTAGCCTGGCGCCTGCGTGGAGGGCTCGCTGCACCGGTCGTCGAGGTCGCCGCCTTGCAGGCCAGCCCAGGCAGCAGTACTGCGGGCCGACGCCGAGGCCATGGTGGAGCGCTCGCTGATCGCTTCGGCCTCGAAGCGGTCCGCCCTGGCCACCCTCTCGCGCCGCCGGCCAGGGCCCGCGGGGGAGGCCTGCAGGCCAGCGAGGAGCGGGCTGGCCAGGATGGCCTCCATGCTTTGATGCGTGCCGCCCGGCGCCCTGACCAGCCCGGGAAGCAGCGTGCACGACTCCTGACTACCTACCAGACAACCCCAACGCAACCCGAAGACTCGAATTTCGGGTTGGGGGGGTACGGGTTCCATATGTGTTTTTCCAATGTTCCCCGACCCCCCCCCACTGGAAATCGAGGGTAAATCTGAGCCTTCGGGTTGGGTTGGGGTGGTTTGGTGGGTGGTGAACTCCGCGGGCGTGCCCAGCGCCTCCCCGGCACGCTGCGCGTGCGGGCCCAGGACGCCGCTGGCCCCGGCCGAGGCCACGCCGCGCCCGTGCGGCCCGCAGCGGGTCCGCAGGCGCCAGAGGCGCTGCGCCCTCTTCGTGGGCGCTAGGCGCGAGGCCGAGCCCTCGGTCCGGCTCCAGCCCACGACGGCGCGCCCCGCGCCGGGCTCGCCCCCGCTGAGGCCGTGGAGCTCGGCGAAGGTGCGCGGGGTGTGCGCTGGCCTCGTGAGGCCTACGTACGCGTCACCGGCATTCCAGCACTTCGCGAAGTCGGTGGGTAAAGCCGTCGCCGTGCCTTCGGCACGCTGGGGCGTACTAGAATGCACGTAAGACGCTCTGGACGGGTTCTGCAGGCTCTGTGGGCGACCCCCCTTGGCCGCGCGCTGTCTGCTTCCAGCCCCAGCCAAAACGGTGCTTGCACCAGGAGTTCTTCCTCCTGTCGATGCGCAACTGGATGGGTGTGGCGAGGTGTCGCCTGGTGGGCAGCTGGGAGGAGGGAGAGGAGGGGGAGGAGGGGGAGGAGGGGAAGGAGGGGGAGGAGGAAGAGGAGGGAGAGGAGGGAGAGGAGGGAGAGGAGGAGAGGAGGGAGAGGAGGGGAGGAGGAAGGAGAGGGGAGGGAGGAGAGGAGGGAGGAGGAGAGGGAGAGGAGGGAGAGGAGGGGAGGAGGGAGAGGAGGGGGAGGAGGGAGAGGAAGGGGAGGAGCGCCCCGTGGGCGCCCCTTGCGCTGGCCGAGCGCGTGTCGAGGTTCCGCCCGGTCGGCGGCCGTGGGCGCAGCGCCGTGCCCGAATCACAACAGGAGCTGCGGGTGTGGAAGCCGGCACGTTGGTGTATCCTCCTCCTCCTCCTCTCCTCCTCCTCCTCCTCCTCCTCCTCCTCCTCCTCCCCCTCTCCTCCTCCTCCTCCTCCTCCTCCTCCTCCTCCTCCTCCTCCTCCTCCTCCTCGAGGGCGAGGGGTGCCCAGCTACGTACAGGTGGACGTGCGTGGAAGCAGCCGTTGGTCCCCACCCCCGATGCTGTCCCCCCCGCCCCCTGGACATCCCCCGGACTGCCCCGGAGGGCCCTCTTGGATCTCTCCTGGGGACGAGAACGACCTTGGGGAAGTCATGGGGCATATGGGGAAATCTTGGGGGTTCGGGGAATGTTGGGGGTCCGTCATGAGGGGGAAGGCTGCAGGAATACCCCATTCAGCTCCTCAACGGACATCTTGGGGGCCTCTCGGGCCGTCTTGGAGGCCTCTTCGGCCACCCTGAGGCGGTCTTTGGCCGTCTTGGGGCCCTCGTGGGTCCCCCATTGGCGGTGTAGGCGCGATATTGGAAGCTTCTTCAGGCGTCTTGGGCGGTCGGAAACACGGAATAAAACTAGACCGATCAAAGTATTGAACAACCTATGAAACATTAATGTTAGCCAGCGTGGACCCAAAGCAGTTCATGCGCTGTGGAAGTGGCATGTGGTCTAATGTATGAGGCATGGGCTATGTTGTGTAAGCAATGAGGGTTCAGCTAAGCTACGGTGTGCCATCTATATATATATATATATGTGTGAGGAATGATGTATGATGTATGCTGTGTACGCCATGCGGCGTAAGTTATGTAGTCGACGCCATAGTGTGTAAAATGTGTCGCTTGGGGTATGTCGTTTGAGCTATGCTGTGCAATATATATATATATATATATATATGCTGCAATATGTGCTATGTAAGCCATGCGGTGTGAGCTGTGTGGTATGAGCTAGGCTGTGCAAGCTATGTAGCGTGCTCTATGTGGCGACCGTTCTACGGTGTAATATTACTTATGTTGTGTGAGCTGTGCGGTGCAAAGGCCCAAGAACTCCCCCAAACCGCCAAGAGCTGCCCCAAGAGAGCTCCAAGACGGCCTCAGAGGACCCGAACAAACCACCCCAAAATGGCTCCACGGAGCTGCGTCGGGAGAGATCAGTAGAGCCACGGCGCCCAAGACAAACCCGAGACACCTAAAAGGCCTCAACACTGGCCTTCAAAAGGGCCACCCCAATTCAACAAAAAAACTGATAGTAAACCTCCTAGACGCCTTTGAAGGAACGAGAGAATAGGAGAATGAGAACGGAGAAGGAAGATAACGAGGCTGACAAAGAGCGGATGTTCGTTGAAGCCCGTGCAACTTCATCAGGGCACTGAACCTCCCTGCTGCACTGCTGCAATGGCACGATGGCGGGGTTGGCCGCAGGCAGCTGGATACAAAAAGTCAGACCTACCCGCGAAGCCCCGCGCGTTGAGGTGCTGCAGGAGCTGATCGCGCGTGGGGTGGTGGGGGATACTCCTGATAGCCACCGTTTTCTTCAACTCATGGCCCGCGCGGCTCTTCGCCTCGTACTTCTGCCAGGCCGCGTCACCAGGGTTATCGAAGCACTCGGCTTCATCTTCCTGTTCGCTAGAAGAAAGCCTGACCTCCCTGCTCGACGCGGCCAGCGCAGCTGGAAACGTCCTGGCCGGTGCGGAGTACGCCCGCTTGATGGTCGATTCCGGAGACTGGTCGACCACTCCGATGAAGCTTCGCTGGACGACAACGCGCAGTCCAGCGCGTGGTACGTGACATTGTGATAATGCCTCCATGCGGACTGGCAATGCCCGCACGGATTCTCGGCAGATGTAGGATGGTTCACGAAAGCGAGAGTTGTTGTCCCAGCTAGGGCGAGAAACCGCCGAGGACTTAAGTGGCTGCGAAGGAAGAAGATGAGAGAACAGGGAGGCAGGAGCTGGAGGAGAGAGGACACGGAGAGGGGAGAAGAGGAGGAGGGGAAGGCAGACTGACAAACCCATGAGGCAGCGGATGAAGCTCAGTATTCGCGCTCAATACTTCTCCTCCTCCTCATCCTCCTCCTCCTCCTCCTCCTCCTCCTCCTCCTCCTCCTCCCCCTCCTCCTCCCCCAACAAAAAAACATTCCTGTTCATTACCGGAAGCACACCCTTGTTCATTCCTGCTCCTTCCTGTTCAGTACCAAGAGACGAGCGCCCCATGGGCATACGCTCCGGGTGAGCACAGAAGCCCGCTGTGCAAAGATCCCATCTCCACCTCTCTAGGTGTTGGGCGCCCGAGTTATCCGGGGTAACTCGGGTCCGGGGTAACGCGGGCTTGGACTCCCGAAAAGCGAACCCGAGTGAGCCCTGACCCGAGTTACCCCTGAGGACTTGGGGCTCTGGACGCCCGAAATACCCGGGGTAGCTCGGGTCCAGGGTAACGCGGGTTTGGCTTCCCGAGAAGCGAACCCGAGTCAGCCCTGACCCGAGTTACCCCCGATGATGTGGGGCTCTGGACGCCCGAAAGATCCGGGGTAGCTCGGGTCCGGGGTAAGTCGGGCTCAGATTCCCGAGAAGCGAACCCGAGTTGGCCCTGACCCGAGTTGCCCCTGATGATGTGGGGCTCGGGGTAGCTCGGGTCCGGGGTAAGTCGGGCTCGGCTTCCCGAGAAGCGAACCCGAGTTAGCCGCTAACAGTTAGCCCTGACCCGAGTTACCCCCGATGATGTGGGGCTCTGGACGCCCGAAAGATATTCGGGGTAGCTCGGGTCCGGGGTAACGCGGGCTCGGCTTCCCGAGAAGCGAACCCGAGCCGGCCCTGACCCGAGTTACCCCCCGATGATTTCGGGGCTCTCCAGGTGTACCGTCGGACCTGGGACAGAGGAGCGCACCCCTCGAGACCACGGGGCCCTCCGCCGGCCGACACGTGGAGGGCATTCGAGGGCCCCCTCCCCCCGGGAGGCACGAGAACATCAGACAGGCACGAAGAACATTCAAAGGGGCCCCAGAACACACAAATAGATACACACAAATAAAAAGATTCCCCATGTTTTCGCACATGTTCTGGGTTTCTGCCTTCCCCCCACTTCCCATAGTTTCGCATACTTTCTGGGGAATCGAAGATTAATAGTGTCTGTGTGCTTCTTTTCCTCCTGCACATCACGGCACCATCCCCGAACCGACCTCGACCATATACTGATCGACCGAAAAAAGGAGCCCCTAACCCTCTGGGAGGGGGCCCAAGAGTTAGGAGGACCAGAGGACATCAGGGATAATTAGGGGGTCTTTTCTGCAGGTGCGTCGAACCGGGCCGCCCAGAAGTATGATCCCTCATGCGAAGACGGGGACCTCAGTGAGGCTACTCCAGATTTCGTAATAAAGGGAGGGGGGTCTCCTTTCGGGGGGGGTCTCTTCCAGGCTATCTTGGAGGGCCTGGGGGGGTCTGGGGGCGATGTTTTGGAGGGTTCTCCCACGGGGGAGGTCTGAAATGGCTTGTCTTGGAGGGTCCAGACCCCCTCCCTTTTATTACGAAGTCTGGAGTACGTCTTCATCGTATACCCTGATCCGGCCGTGAGAAAACGTCTTCCCGGCGCCGCAGAGACCCCCGGCGACCTCCACAAATGAAGGGGCCCTGGGACACACAAATAAATACACACACAAATAAAAAGATTCCCCATATTTTCCCATATTTTCTGGGTTTGTGTCTTCCCCCGCACTTCCCATATTTTCTCATATTTTCCTGGAAATCGACAAATAATTGTGTCTGTGTGTTTTTTCCCCTCCTGATTTTTGCCTTCCTGCAGACGTCCGCGGCGAGCGAGGGGGGAACTGAGAGGGAGAGGACCTCCTCAGAAGGCGGCGGGGCTTCTCAGGAGCCCTCGCGCCGTCTGGGCCGTGCTCTGCGCCCTCGGGGAGGCTTCCAGGGGCTTCCGAGCCTTCTGAGGAGGCCCGCCCCTTCTCACTTCCCCCCAGGCTTAAGTCGGGCCTGACCCCTACAGGGGGATTTTCGACGAAGAATAAAACATACCCCCAAAAAAAATCCAAACATAATCCAAAAATAGTCTGGGGACTATGTGTGGAGTATGTTTGACCTTTTTGGGGGGATATGTTTGGGGTATTTTTGTTATCCTTCGTCGCAAATCCCCCTGTAGGGGGACACGCCCGACATAATCCAAGGTTGCCGCCGAGAACGGAGAGGGAGAAAAACCTGGAGCGCTCCGTGCTCGGCCCTGCCTCGGCCTCCGGAGGCTCCCGGAGGGGGGGGGGGGGGGGCAGAGAGACCGCGGCACCGCCAGAACCCTTCGGGAGGCCCGCGCGGACGTCGCAGATCGGCGCCGATCGGGGGCCACATGCGAGCCCTGCCCCTGCCCCCCACGATTTCTGAGGGGGAGGGCGGGGCTCCTCTCGCTCGGGAGCTCCCGAGCGAAGTGAACCCCGCCCTCCCCCTCAGAAATCGTGGGGGGTAGGGGCAGGGTTCGCGTGTGGCCCCCTAGCTGAACTCCCTCGGCGGCGCCTCCCCCGCCGCCCCTGGCGCGATGCGAGCGCCGGGGCCGGCGCCGAGCCGAGAAATCAGGCTGGACCTCTGGAGGTGCAGGACTTGTGCTTCTTCCGAGACCTGAGCCTCCGGAGGCCGCTGAAGTCCCCCAGATCTCGAGGCTCGGATCAGGATGCCCCGTGCTCGGGTAGACGGGCAGATAATGGTTGGGATGATGATGATGATGATGATGATGCTGATGCTGATGCTGATGCTGATGCTGATGCTGATGATGATGATGATGATGATGATGATGATGATGATGATGATGATGATGATGATGATGATGATGGTAACGATGCTGATGATGATGCTGATGGGGGGACGCCACAGCTTCCCTTACATGAGCAAGAAGTGGAAGAGCGGAGCAGCTATGGGAAGCCAAGAAGTATCAGGCCAGGGTGTAAATCAGTCGGCGCATCAGGGGAGCTGTGATTGTCGAGCACGAGTCGAGCACATCAACACTCGGGAGAGAATGAAATACCCCCTGTGGGAGACAATGCGACACTCCCTGCCAGAGACTGTAGTACCCACGCCCCACAGCAATGCATTGGAATCCACCTGTCATGTTGGGTGGCCTGGACCACATACAACCTTCGTGAGGATACCACAGGGAGATGGGTGCCGCTTGCGCTGATCCGGCCAGAATACGCAGCGCTACATATTTCGGCTTCCAGAATTTGGACCTTGTCGAAGCGGACGATGGTGGGCAGCAATGCGAGTGCGGCATCATCCATGTGCGTCAGGCCCTTACCTATCTCGAGCGGAGCGCCCCTACTCCTACGAACACCAGCGCTCTCAGCATGCTGCCCGGAATCTGGCCCTGGTGACCTGACAGGTGCGACGCCATGTGCTCCGACCGATGCCAGCTCGCGGCGTAAGAGCTCAATCTCGTGCCTCCACGAATCGACGCTCTCGCCAGGTCTCCTCGCCAGTAATGACAGAGAGGGGAGGCGCCGCTGCATCTGCAGCGGGAGCAGCCCGCACGCCGACAGCCGTCGTGGTCGCTCAGGAATCTGGCCGTGACGCCGATCGCGCTCGCGGGCCGGGGCCTGGGCCGCCATGGCTGGGCGCCGCCTGGGGCTCCGCAGGGGTGCCGCTGGGCCAGGCTATCTGCGCCTGCCCATCTTCAGCGCACTCTTTAGGGGAAAAAAAATATCGTAAACATAAAAAATCGGAGGTCCGCGCGGATTTCTCGGATCGGCGCTGGACCCCCCTCCCTTGCGCGCGGAGCGCGCCATGGGCGGCGCCGGAGGCGCCGCCGGGGGGCCCCAGCGCCGATCCGAGAAGTCCGCGCGGACCTCCGAGTTTTTATGTTTGTGTCACTTTTTGTTCCCCTAGCCTGGGGCTCCGCAGGGGTGCTGGGCCAGGCTATCTGCGCCTGCCCATCTTCAGCGCATTCTTGTTCTGCTGCTGCTGCTGCTCGAACGTCCAGCCCCGCTCGGCGCCGCCCTTCCTCTTCCGGGGCCGCAGGTCCTGGGCGAGCTGCGCCTCCTGCGAGCGCATGAAGGCGTCCAGGGGGTCCTCCTCGAGAACCTCCACCTGCCCAGCGGGCTCCAGGGAGGCGCCGGCCGAGGTCCTCTCCGCCACGCCGGGCGCTCTGTCGTGGTCCTCGGCGGTGAAGCCAGGGCAGTTCCGCTCGAGGTCCTCGGCGGACTCGAAGGCGCACCCGCAGTAGAGGCAGTACCTGTGGACGGTCCTCAGGTGCGTCAGCAGGCGTACCTCGCCGCTGGAGGCCTCCCGAGGCCTTTGAGGTCTCCGGTGGCCTCTGGTCAGGGCCCCGTCAACGGGGGCCTTGATAGACCAGGACACTGGCGCACCCGAGAGAGATGCATCCGTGGGTCGACGCAGTATCCTCTCCTCGTCCTCTCCCGCTGGACCGGGCCAAGTCCGGGTTCGCAGCGTCCTGGCCTGGAAGTCCGTTTATATCCGCCATAGTGCTTTGTGCACGTTGAGGCGTGAGAGAATGCCAAGGTCTGCCTGGTCTGGTTTCTGAAACTTTTCTGAAAAAGACCCCCATTATCTCCCGGTCGCACTTCGCTGCGCGCATCCCCCTCCCTAGAAAAAAATTATCCCGGCAAAGCAACCTAACATCGATATGTAGAAGCATAGCTGGAGGCATGCAGCATGATGATGGCGATGATGATGATTTTGATGATGATGATGATTATGATGATGCTGTTGCTGATGGTGATGATGGTGGTGGTGGTGATGGTGGTTGAGGTGATGGTGGTGGTTGTGATGATGATGATGAGAATGATGCTGATGATGATGATGATGACGATGATGATGATGATGATGATGATGATGATGATGATGATGATGATGACGGTGATGGTGGTGGATGATGATGATAATGATGATGATGATGATGATGATGAGGAGGAGGAGGAGGAGGAGCAGGGGAGAGGAGGGGAGGAGGAGGGAGGAGGAGGAGGAGGAGGAGGAGGAGGAGGAGGAGGATGGGAGGAAGAAGAGGAGGCGAGGGCATCCAAATGTCCCGAAGGAAGTGGAGGAAAGGAATGGAGTTCTGGGAAATCACGAAGTGGCCTACAGTTGGCTCCGGGGTCCTGGATTCTGGAATGGTTCTGGGAACTCGAAGAGCACGAAGTGGCCTACAGTTGGCTCCGGGCATCAAAATGTGGCCCGGGAATGGAGTTCTGGGAAATAGAAGAGCACGAAGTGGCCTACAGTTGGCTGGGCAAAATGTGGCCCGGGAATGGAGTTCTGGGAAGAAGCACGAAGTGGCCTACAGTTGGCTCCGGGCATCCAAAATGTGGCCCGGGAATGGAGTTCTGGGAAATAGAAGAGCACGAAGTGGCCTACAGTTGGCTCCGGGCATCCAAAATGTGGCCCGGGAATGGAGTTCTGGGAAATCGAAGAACACGAAGTGGCCTACAGTTGGCTCCGGGCATCCAAAATGTGGCCCGGGAATGGAGTTCTGGGGTGTCAAGTACGAGGATTTGTATGACTGTTGCGTCCGGCTATTCTGAATGTGGCCCGGGAATGGCGTTCTGGGAGGTCAAGGAGCACCAAGTGTGTGACTGTTGCATCCGGTTATTCAGAATGTGGCCTGGGAATGGGGTTCTGAGAGGTCGACGAGCACGAAGTGTGTGACTGTTGGTGAAAAACGAGCCCGGCACAGGCCCGGCCGGCAACTCCCAACGCCTGCCCGGACCCCCCTGTGGAGTGATCTGTGAGCTCTTTTGAGTCAACTAGAAACCTATCAGTCTTCGCTGTTAGGTAAAATTATCCCGGCAAAGCAACCTAACAGCGATGTGTAGAAGCATATCTGAAAGCATTCCCCTTAAGATTCAGATGAAAATCCAGTTGTCGAATTCTGCTGTTCTCGCAGTCGTAGTCGCATTCGCGATGACAGTCGCAGCGGCAACGGCAGTCGCAGTCACAGCCTCAGCCTGCCTCCTCCTCCTCCTCCTCTTTCTCCTGCTCCTCCTCCTCCTCCTCCTCCTCCTCCTCTTCCTCCTGCTCGTCCTCGTTCTCGTCCTCCTCGTCTTGCTCGTCCTCCTCCTCCTGGTGCTCTCCTCCTCCTCCTCCTCCTCCTCCTCCTCCTCCTCCTCCTCCTGGTGGTCCTCGTTCTCCTCCTCCTGGTGCTCTCCCCCCCCTCCTCCTCCTCGTCCTCCTCCTCCTCCTCCTCCTCGTCCTCCTCCTCCCTCCTCTCCTCCTCCTCCTCCTCCTCCTCCTCCTGGTAGTCCTCCCCCTCCCCTCCTCCTCCTCCTCCTCCTCCTCTTCCTGGTCGTCCTCGTTCTCGTCCTCCTCGTCTTGCTCGTCCTCCTCCTCCTGGTGTCTCTCCTCCTCCTCCTCCTCCTCCTCCTCCTCCTCCTCCTGGTGGTCCTCGTTCTCCTCCTCCTGGTACTCTCCCCCCCCCTCCTCCTCCTCCTCGTCCTCGTCCTCCTCCTCCTCCTCTCCTCCTCCCTCCTCCTCCTCCTCCTCCTGGTACTCCTCCCCCTCCCCTCCTCCTCCTCCTCCTCCTCCTCTTCCTGGTCGTCCTCCTCCTCCTGGTCGTCCTCCTCCTCCTGCTCGTCCTCCTCCTCCTCCTGCTCGTCCTTCTTCTCCTGCTCCTCCTGCTCCTCGTCCTGCTCCTGCTCGTCCTCGTCCTCCTGGTCTTGCTCGTCCTCCTCCTCGTCGTGCTCTTGCCCCTGCTGAAAATGTGGCCCAGGAATGGGAGTTCTGGGAAGTCGAAGAGCACGAAGTTGCCTACAGTTGGCTACGGGCACTCAAAATGTGGCCCGGGAATGGAGTTCTGGGAACTCGAAGAGCACGAAGTGGCCTACAGTTGGCTCCGGGCATTCAAAATGTGGCCCGGGAATGGAGTTCTGGGAACTCGAAGAGCACGAAGTGGCCTACAGTTGGCTCCGGCTATTCAAAATGTGGCCCGGGAATGGAGTTCTGGGAACTCGAAGACCAGGAAGTGGCCTACAGTTGGCTCCGGGCATCCAAAATGTGGCCCGGGAATGGAATTCTGGGAACTCGAAGAGCACGAAGTGTGTGACTGTTGCATCCGGCCCTCCAGAATGTGGCCCGGGAATGGCGTTCTGGGATGTCGAAGAGCACGAAGTGTGTGACTGTTGCATCTGGTTATTCTAAATGTGGCCCGGGAATGGCGTTCTGGGATCTCGAAGAACACGAAGTGTGTGACTGTTGCATCCGGGTATTCAGAATGTGGCCTGGGAATGGAGTTCTGGGAAGTCGAAGAGCACGAAGTGTGTGACTGTTGGTGAAAAACGAGCCCGGCACCCTGCCGCCCGGCAACTCCCCAACACCTGCCCGGACCCCCCTGTGGAGTGATCTGTGAGCTCTTTTGAGACCACTAGAAACCTATCAGTCTTCGCTGTTAGGTAAAAACGCCACATACATAGATGTTTGGCGCTCCACGCGGATTTCTTGGATCCGCGCCGGACCCCATTCCCTAGCGCGCGGAGCGCGACAGGGGCGGCGCCGGAGGCGCCGCCAAGGGGGGCCCAGCGCAGATCCAAGAAATCCGCGCGGAGCGCCAGAAAGTGTATGTTTGTGGAGTTTTCCTCCTCCCCCTCCTCCCCCCCTCCCCCTCCTCCTCCTCCTCCTCCCCCTCCTCCCCCTCCTCCCCTCCTCCCCCTCCTCCCCCTCTTCCCCTCATCCCCCTCCCCGTCTTCGAATCAGGGCCCCGTAGACCCGGACACGCTAGACCCGGACACCCAACATCCCTCGAAACCGCAATTTCCAAACGGCGGTACGAACAAAATACTGCACTGCAGCATTTCCAGAATAAACCCGGACACAAGCCTCAAAAGCCTGCAAGACCCCCCTAAACCCGGACACAACCCTTGTCTGTGTCCTGGTCTCCGGGGGCCTGATTCGACCCCCTCCTCCCGACGCCGGAGCCCCTCGTGCAATACGGCAGAGGCGCGCTCCCGAGGCCCAGGGGCCTCCAAGGACGGCCACAGATATCTCGCTACAGGACGGGCCACGCGGGCTTCCAGACGGCCCAGAGGATGGCCTCAACACGGCCCACGAGGCCGTCGAGGCGTCCCGAGAGAGCCGTGCCAAGAGGGCCTCGAGGGGCAAAATCAGTGATGCCCCGTCAGTTTTTCCCCACTATCCCGTGGTGTTGGGTCCGCGTTCTGAAGAGATGTCGCCCCGCGTTCCCTTCCTCTCCTCCTCCCCCCCCCTCCCTCCTCCTTCTCTGTTATCGTCACCATCATTGCCACTCATTTCGGCACACCCCTCACTCGGTTGATGTCCCGTCAGTGCTTTACATGTTTCTTCGGAGTCTCGCCTTTTCAAGCTTCAACGTCCCAAGACGGCCCAAAAGGCCACCAGCACCGCCGCTAAACGGTCCAAGAGGCCCCAAAGAGGCTCCCAAGACGGTCCAAGAGGGGCTCCAAGACGGTCTAAGAGGCGCCCCAGAATACCAAAGAAGGCCCCAAGACGGCCCCAAGAAGGGCCCTATAGACGGTGAACACGAACCGAAAATTCAAGCCCTGCACCCCAAGAGGGCTCAGGAGGCCCCCAAAAAACCAAGAGAAGCCCCCAAAAGGCCCGGCCCCCTGGAGGGGCCCGAGAAGCGAAAGCCGCTGTTGCTCCGCAGTCGTTTCTATGCTCGGGGGCTTTCGCCAATTCGAGCTCCCGACGCTGCAAGACGGCCCAAGAAGCTCCCAAGACTCCGCCGAGACGGCTCAAGAGGTCCCCAATAGAGCTCCAAGACGGCCCAGGAGGCCTCCAAGACGGCCTAATCCGCCGGCCCCCTTGTGGGGCCACCAGGCTGTAGGACCGTGATTCGCAGTTTCCTGTACCAGTTGTAGCTTGTAGTTTCCAGTGTTACAGTTCTGCTTCTTGCTGGTTACTGTAACTAGTTGATTGACCGCGCGCGGGGGGGGGAGGCCCAAACGGGATTTTTAGCAACCCCTGGGCGCGTTGTTTGAATTGCTGGGGGGGCTCGAAATCGACACCCCTCACGCAGATCCGCGGGGTCAGGGTCCAAAAACTCAAGGGATTTGCCACATTTCGCCACCCCTCACGCAGATCCGCGGGGTCAGGGTCCAAAAACACAGGGGTTTACCACATTTCTGAAATTCGGTGCCACCCCTCACGCAGATCCGCGGGGTCAGGGTCCAAAAACACAAGGGATTTGCCACATTTCTGAAATTCGGTGCCACCCCTCACGCAGATCCGCGGGGTCAGGGTCCAAAAACACATGGGATTTGCCACATTTCTGAAATTCGGTGCCACCCCTCACGCAGATCCGCGGGGTCAGGGTCCAAAAACACATGGGATTTGCCACATTTCTGAAATTCGGTGCCACCCCTCACGCAGATCCGCGGGGTCAGGGTCCAAAAACACAGGGGATGTACCACCCCTCACGCAGATCCGCGGGGTCAGGGTCCAAAAACACAAGGGATTTGCCACATTTCTGAAATTCGGTGCCACCCCTCACGCAGATCCGCGGGGTCAGGGTCCAAAAACACAGGGGATTTGCCACATTTCTGAAATTCGGTGCCACCCCTCACGCAGATCCGCGGGGTCAGGGTCCAAAAACACAAGGGATTTGCACATTTCTGAAATTCGGTGCCACCCCTCACGCAGATCCGCGGGGTCAGGGTCCAAAAACACAGGGGATTTGCCACATTTCTGAAATTCGGTGCCACCCCTCACGCACATCATCGCAAGGCGTGGTAATCCAAACTGCGAGTACTCCCTCGGCCCTTTAATCCCAAGGTGTGGTAACCAAGCTCGTAAACCATACACGTCTTACCAATCGCCCTGTGTGGTAACCCCTCTTGTGATCAGTTGGTTTTGCCGATTGCGAATCGGCCTCGCATGAAGTTCCGATACTGCTGCACGACAGCGCCAAAGCCTCATGACTTAGCTCTTCCATGGCCCATTCTCCGAGAGAGGGGGCCGGCGGCAGGGGGCGAAGCCCTTACGGATTAAGAGGCGCCCACGACTGCCCAGGAGGGCCCCAAGACGGCCCCAAGAATGGCCCAAGAGTGGAAACGCGAACCCAGAATTCAAGCATTCTGCCCGAAGAAGTCCCCAGCAGGCCCCCTTGCCTTCTAGAGTAGCTGCCACCCAGAACGGTGCGCTGGCAAGATGGCGGAATTGCCGGAAGCAAGTGAATGTGTATACATATATATATATATATATATGCTTATATACATACATATATACATACATATACAAATATATGTATATATGTGAGACCCGAGAAAACCAAATCATATCATTTTTAGGGCTATAGGGCTATGGGGCTATAGGGCTACGGGGCTACAGGGCTTTATAAGGCTCTGGGGCTATAGGGCTTTTGGACGATTAGGCTATAAGGCAATAAGGCTACTGGGCTATCGGGCTATAGGGCTACAGGGCTATAGGGCGATAGGGCTATAGGGTTATTTGGGCTATAGTACTATAAAGTTATAGGGCTATAGGGCTATGGGGCTATAGGGCTACAGGGCTATAAAGCGATAGGGCTATAGGGCTATAGGGCTACCGGGCACCCGGGCACCAGGCGTGCCGCCGAAATCGGCGCCAAACCTCACCTAACCATATGATACCGGAGAAAAACCCAATCAGGGCTATAGGGCTCGGGACTATAGGGCTATAGGGCTATTGAGCTATAGAGCTATAGGGCTATAGAGGTGTAGGGCTATCGTGCTATTGGGCTATTGGGCTATAGGGCTATAGGGCTATAAGGCTATAAGGCTTAGGGCTATAGATCACCCCTGGGCACCCTCACCCCTGGGCACGCCGGGGCACCTGGGCACCTGGGCACCCGAGCACCCGGGCACCCCCGGGCACCCCCAGGGCACCTGGGCCCCGGGCACCTCCGGGCACCCGGGCACCCGGGGGTGCGGCGAAAATCGGCGACAAACCGAACCAAACCATATGAATCCGCTAGGACCCCTACAGAGGCAAGCTCTGATTGGGGAATGAATCCGCTAGGTCCCCTACACAGGCAAGATCTGTTTAGGGAATAAATAAATACACACACATACATATTCATACATGTACATACATGCATACAAACATACATACATACATACATACATACATACATACATACATACATACATACATACCTGCATGCATGCATGCATGCATGCATGCATGCATATATACATGCATGCATGATTGCATGCATGCATGCATACATGCATACTACACACATACATACATGCATATATACATGCATGCATGCATGCATGCATGCATGCATGCATGCATACATACATACATACATATACATGCATACATACATGCATGCATACATACATGCATATACACATACACACAAATACATACATACATACATACTTACATACATACATACATACAGACAGACAGACATACATACATGCATGCATACATACATACATATATACATGCATACAGGGAGGTTTTGTGTATATATATATATATGTATACATATGTATATATATATATATATCATAAGGGATTCGAAAACTATATGTTGCCCCGTAGAGGTTGCAGCCCCGAAGCAAGGCAAACAGCAAAACTAGGAAATAAAAAACAAGAAGGGGACCCGCGACGCGGCATGAAACAAAACAAGGAACACCCTGAAACAGCAGGAGGAAGATCTGGGAAAAATCTGTCGAGAGATCTGGGGAGTGTCCAAAGGAAGACTTGACGCGGTTGCAAAGCGATAGGATTGGAGGAATGTTTCGGGAATACTTGCGGAAGTATCTGAGGGAGGAAAATCTGGCAGAAAATCTGGCGGAAGATCTGGCGAAAGATCTGACGGAAAATCTAACGGAAAATCTGGCGAAAGATCCCGCGGAAAATCTGGAGGATAAATCTGGCGGAGGATCTGTCGGAAGATCTGGCGGAGGATCTTGAGGAAGATCTGGCGGATAGTCTGGCGGAAGATCCGGCGGCAGATCTGGCGGAAGATCTCGCAGAACCTTTAGAAGATCAATATGGAGGAAGATATAGGGGAAGATCTGGCAGAAGATCTCGCGGAGGATCTGGAAGAAGATCTGGCGGAAAATCTGGCGGAAGATCTCGCGGAAGATCTAGAGGAAGATATGCCAGAAGATATGGCGGAAGATCTGGCGGAAGATCTGGCGGAAGATCTGGCGGAAGATCTGGCGGCAGATCTGGAGGATGAAACTGGCGGAAGGTCTGGCGGAAGATGTGGAATATAACTCTGGAGGAAAATCTGGCGGAAGATATGCCGGAAGATCTCGCGGAAGATCTAGCGGAAGATGTGGCGGAAGATCTCGCGTAAGATCTGGAGAAAGATTTGGCGGAATATCTGAAGGAAGATATGGTGGAAGATCCGGCGAAAGATCTCGCGGAAAATCTAGCGGAATATCTGCCGAAAGATCTGGCGGAAGATCTTGAGGAAGATTTGGCGGAAGATCTGGAGGAAAGTCAAGCGGAAAATCTGGAAGATACATCTGGCGGAAAATATAGCGGAAAATCTTCCGCCAAATCTTCCTCCAAATCTTCCACCAGAACTTCCGCTAGATCTTCTGCGGCATCTTCTGCCAAATTCATATTCCAAATATTCCGCCAAATCTTCCGCTATCTTCCGCCAAATTTATCCTTCAAATATTCCGCCAAATTTTCCGCCACATCTTCCGCCAAATATTTCAATTTGTCCGCCAAATCTTCCTGCAGATTGATCCTCCAAATCTCCCGCGAGATCTTCGTCCAAATCTTCCGGCAAATCTTCCGCCAAATCTTCCGCCAAATCTTTCTCCAAATGTTCCGCCAAATCTTCCGCCAAATCTTCCACCAAATCTTCCGTTATATGTATCTTACGCCAAATTGATCCTCCAAATCTCCCCCGAGATCTCCCCGCAAAGCTTCTGCCAAATGTTCCGCCAAATTTTCCGCCAAATCGTCCGGCAAATCTTCCTCCCAATCTTCCGCCATATCTTCCTCCAAATCTTCCGCCAAATTTCTCTTCCAAATTATCCGCCAGATCGTCCGCCAGATCTTCCGCCAGATCTTTCCCCAGATCTTCCTCCCTCAGATTTTCCCGCAGATCTTCCCTCAAAATTGTTCTCCAAATTCATCGCTTTGCAGAAGGAGGCAGCCTCTTCCTCAGCATCGAGGGCGGGCCCTGGGGGCGGCGCCTCCTGGGCCTGACCATGAGGCCCCAAGGAGGGGGCCGCTTGGGCCGCGAGCCCAAAAGGAGGGCCCCGCGACCCACCAGGAGGCCCCAACAAAATCGGGCTCCGAAAACCTCCTCCTTCCTCGCCCAGCTCCCTGGCCGCGACGCGGCGACGCATGGCCTCCAGCGCTGGGATGAGCTCGCTCTGCTGAGCGGGGAGGTGTACAGTACGTCGCCGAGGTTGCTGCGTCTGCAGCAGCCGCAGGCGATCCACATCTGAAAGGATATGGAGGACCACCCCTGGCGCACGATCGGACTGGGGGCGGAGGCCTCTCAACATTCTGCCGAGACGACAACGCGTGGCAGAGGAAAACAGACGGCCTGGACATTCGTTCTCGAGTCGTCGACTGAGGCGTTCCGTACTATAAGCCCCACACCGACGACAGAAGACCAGGGAGGGACCGCTGGACAGACGAGTGAACACCAGAGAATGGCCCATCCTCTCACGGCCCCTCAAAAACTGAAAATTCGCACGCTTCCCAGGGCAACCCCTCATCTCCAGCCTGGCCGCACACGTGTTGACTGCTCTGGCTTGGCAATCGTGACAGATGAAGCTACCCTGAGTGGCTGGGGCCGCCGTCCAGGCGTGCCAGCGATGAGCTCCTATCTCTCGGGGTCGGGGAACCTTGGGCCGATCAGGGAACTGAGCGACAGGGAAGAGGGGCAAGACCGCTCCCACGACTCTCGCCGCAGCTCGGGCCCTGTCTATCAGCCGATCAAGCTCTTCGAGGTCCCCCTGACTATCCCGAGCATGGAGTAGCACAGCATTCTTAGCATACAGGTCCGCCGCTCGATTCGCGAGACCGATTCGTCTCTCCGTCGACGGCAGAGCTTCGATGTCCTCTAGACTCCGATGGGCGGGTGCGTGAAAAGCTTGCCCGAGGAAGGGAGCCCCTTCCAGCTCAAAGAATCCGCGCCTGAGGCCGGCATACTTCGAGCGACTCGATAAAACCTGAGATTGGCTCTGATTGTGCATCCGAACAACGCCGAGGCAATCAGAGTGAACCTGGACTGGCTGGCGCATAACGAAGCTGGCGCAATGATCGCCATCTGCTCTGCAGCCTGAGGGGTCTGAGGCAGGGAAGGCCATACAGGCCCTTGAAACCTAGCTACTATCTCCTCGGACCCCGACCGCATGTACACGCCAGCATAGGCCGCCCTCGAGAGCTCACGGATGGGCCTTCGCGTGCACGACCCATCAACGACGACGTCGGCGACATCTCCCAACACCTAGAGGTCCTCAAGGGGGCGGCCGCCCTGCCCAAACACGGCAGGATACAGCTGGTCGGTCGGGGGTTGGAGGTAGCACGACGGATGCTTAAAGACCAGACGGTTCCACAAAAGATCTTCGCGCCCCGCCTGGACAGCCTCAGCGATTATCTCCGCGCTACACGTATTCTGCCTGGCCTCGACCACCTCAGGGGCTTGACAGCACCACAACCTATGATGGAGGCCATCAGGCCCGCCACACAACGGACACTTCCCATCAGACTCATATCCACGGGATTGCAAGCGATCACTAGTGAACACAGCCTTAGTGAAACAACTAGCTATGGCAAACTCCTGTCGTGCACTATACTTCTTCGACCGACACGCGCACGAGCGCACTAAGTCAACACACACGCGCACACCGTCACATTGCATGCCTAAGCTACGTGCCATGTCACGCTCATGCTGTCTCTGGACGGCCTCACGTAGGAGGTGCTTGATGAGGGAAGGGGAGGTATACAGTAGAGAGAGCTCGACTCCTCGATCACCAGTCCACTCCGTGAAGTTCTTAGGCTCCCAGCTGACCCTCTGGGGGCACATCAACATTCGAGCGATCGGGCCCTTCGTCTTTCTCCAAGGCATCTCAGGACCCCAATTGGCATGAACCTGCTGAAACATATCTGCGAGCTGCGTCATAGTGAAGAGAGAGCGCTTCTGCGCAACCGCCGCCTGCCAGATCGCGGCTGCCCACTGCACCGCGGGCGCCACGGCAGCATCAGCAACAGGGTCGCCATGAAGCACGCACTTCGCCACTAACGAGGCCCCTCGATGCGAGGGCGCCTTGAAGCTGAGGAGCGTAGCACGAGCTCGTCTGAGCCCATGATCACTCATGCCCAGCACCGCACTGCCGTAAGACAAGGCTGGCTTCAAGCCTGCCGTGTGAATCTTAGACATCCGATGCTTTCCATGTGCCAACCATCTTCGAAATCGCAATACTCGCTGATGTCGAAGCTTGAATTGCTGAAATCGAATCCGTCGTTTTCGAAGCCCCCCTTTAGCCGACCGGGACTGTCCTGGAGCGAAGTCTACCCTGAGGTTGAGCGACGCCGACGTGACCACACCTTCAGGCAATCCTCGAATGCGAAGTTGATGGGCCAGAGATTTCGCTAGACCGACCGAGTTAGCTATCGTAACTGCCTTCGACTCCGAGATTTCTGCTTTTAGCTCCTGCTGAAACATGTGATGGAAATCGGCGGCTGCTGCAGGCACTGCCCGAAGTAGGCTAGCTGTGTCCCCCATCCCCAGTATCGTGTCATCGTCGATGCACGAGGATAGGCGAATCGTCGGGCGTCTCATCATGAAGGCATCGAAGGCCTCAAGCGCATACACCTTCACGAATGCATCGTTGAAAACATCACCTGCAGGGAGACCGCTGGAGGCAAAAAGGGCCACTGTGTGAAAAGCTGGGCCTAGACGGACCAGTCTGGGGCACCTCCACAGGTTGTACATAGTCTTAACGATAACCTTAGGGATACCACATCTGTACGCTCTATCTCGTAGAAGTTCGAGCTGGAAAGGTTCGTAGTACTTCTTCCCGTCCCACTGAACTCCCAAGACAACCTGATCCCTGGCATCCGCCACCTCCGAAACTGCCGCTTGGGCCCAAACGCAAGCGTCTGCACTTTTCCCCGCTCCGAAGGCCCAGTAGTCCCTCTCCGTTTCAGCAAAGAAAGGGTCCAACATGGGGCGGCGTAGTCTTTCCCAGACGCGGACAAAACTAGCGAGGAGTAGGATAGCACGATGTCCTCCTGCAGGCTTACCTATCAGCGGAAAAAACCATCCACATAAAATGTCGCTGGAAGAGCCCGAGCCTTTCCACCGCTTCGTACAGAATACTCAGGGTGAACATGCCAGCATCCCCCAGCAGACAGATGCGCTTCGGATGGAACCCATCCAAAGCCGACGCCGTGAACTGGCAAAACTTTCTGGAAGCACTGCGAATCTCATCAATCGACGCCCTCGGGAAGCACTCACGATCAGGTACTTCCGCCGCTGGTGGGGAAATCGATGCATGCCACTGCGCCTGCAACGCCTCTGCATCACTGGCAAGAAGATCATCAGGCCGACTCGAAAATACTCCTGGCGATCGTTCAACTATGCTGGGGTTCCAGATCTGCTGAAGCCGAGTGATTTTGTGCATTAGCTTCGCTGAGCCTTTCAAGGCTTCATCGCACCACGGGTTCCACGTCTGTGTGCGCAGCTTGGCAGCTGCGCTGGTGGCATGCTCAAACTCTGTGACCATGAAAGCTGAGAAGGACGCCGCTCGATCCCACCATGGATGATCCAACTGAGACGGGTGCGATCGGAGAAGATCACGAAATGCTTGCACCTGCGCATCAAGTCGGACATCCAAGCCTTCTCCTGGATACTCCTCCGAAAGACACGCATGGTGTAGCTCGAGCCCAGCCGTATTCCCATGCAAGACGGGGTCCTCCTGGATCGTGACTTCAAATTCATGCCACACACGGTATAGCCACTGCCACCCACGACAAACTGCGACATCCTCAGCAGCGCGAAACTTGCGCCCAAGGACTGGCACCCATCGTCGGGCCAAATACCGATCACGCGTGCCCGACTTCAGGGGGAAATCCAGCACCTGCGCCAGCTCCATCTCAGCATCCTGCAAGAAAAAGGGCCCATGCGTGAGTGATTGAGCTTCTGCCATGCCGCGCACACCTCATCATGTTCAGCAGCATGTACAGCATGTTCAGCCATCTCTCGGGCCGCCCTGTACGACCGAGCCTCACGGCGGGGACCGAAAGGTGGCAGAATGGGGAGCCGAACGTGAACCATAAACCAATTGCTTTAGCTCCAATACGCCAGGCCGAAGGTGAAGCCGCACAGGTCTGTGCGGCCCTCCATGCCACGACTGCAAGACTCGAACTTTATCAACCAAGCGTACCATATCATGAGAGCCAAGGAAATAGTCGATCGTCGAGGCCGAATTCGACATGATGCAGGTGTGCCGCGCAGGAACCACCGCGATCAGTCCCGCCTTGCGAGTGAAGCCCGACTCCTCAAGCACCTGAGGCTCGACATCCCAATCAGCTCCCGCTAAGGTGGTGCCAGGCGACTCAGACACGCTCGAGCCCAACATCTTCAATATATGCATGTTGGCCGAGTTCAGGCCTACTGCACAAAGGAGATACGCAGAGTACACCGTGAGCTCGGGCCATCCAGGGATGTCAACCTGGACCGAAATCAATCTGCCACGACAAATCTCGCCTCCAGTAGGGTTCCACCTCAGTCCCAGCTCCGATCGAACAAAGACGGCCACCCCAGCAGAGTGCGAACCTCGATCACGCTCGAAGGAAGGACTGCACAGCATCCGATAACCAATAACACGAGCTGCACGCTGAAGATCAGGGACCGCAGCCTCCGCTGTGCCGATCTCCTGCGCACACACAATCAACGAGTTGGAAGCACGCAGTCGTTCAAAGAAGTGTGACACGGCAATTACCATTGAACGACTCGAAAAAATGAACACTATCATCTGCGGGTGTGTCACGAAAGCCTTTGTGCAGCGGTACCACATGCCCATCTCCATTGACAGGTAGGCCGCACAAGAAAGGCAGATTTGTAGGGCGCCCGCCCAGGCTCCTGAGACGCTCCCCCGTATTAAGTCCTTGGACACCCAGCACATGTGGGCACGAGGGGTCTGCAGTTGCCTGGGCCCGAGACGAACCTGCAACCGTAGAACTTGATGGGGCAGCTCCTCCAGCCAGAGAAGGGTGAGCGTCGCGCCAGCGGTCATCAGGAAGACTTCCTCTGGCGTTTGACCCCCATGGCTTGGAGCTGCTCCTCGAACTGGCGCTTGTCCCCCGCGAGCTTGATAAGCTCCTCCACTTCTTCGGCGGACAGGCCATCGTACATAGTAGCATATTCCTCTTCCTGTCCCGCTGGCTGTTCGTCAGCTTCCGCAGGTGTCGTTGCCTCCTGTGGAGTAGACGGTGGGGTCGACTCCTTGAGCAGCTGCTGGTACTTCGCGAAAAGAGGGTTATGCAGGAAATCCTTGACATCAGCATTCGCATCCAGGACTTCCTGCGGGAGGATGGGGCATGGCACCGACTCCGCCGCAACGGGCATGGTCCTGCGCAGCTCCATCTCGAGGGCATCAACTTCGCGCTGCATGGCATTCTCCCTCTCGACCATCTCAGCAAGGGCGGCCTGGGCCTTTGTGATGAGCTCGTGCTGAGCCACCACCGCAGCCCTGGCCTTCTCAAGCTTCTTTTGCGCTGACTGGGGTCGAAAGGCAGCGTTGGTGCGTTGCTGGGGAGGTGGTTTGCTGCTGCGCTGGGCAGCTCGAGCCTCACGCAACTGATTTTGCAAGCACTTCTTCGCGGGGTCAGACTCCTCAACTTGTTCCATCTGCTTGAGGGCATTTTCCAAGGACTCGATCCTGCTTGCACGCATATCATCAGGAGCATCTGAGCGAGAAGCAGACTGACCGTGCGCAGCGCCACCTGTTGCTGCTGAGTCCTGGCGTACCCCCGCCGCTTTGAGCCGCTGGTCAAGCTTTTTTGTCCAGGGCTTGTGTGATCTGTCTGACGAGGTCAGGAGGTGGTCCCGCCGCCCATCGTCCACTCGGTCCCCTCTGGGTAATGCTGGGCGACGGCTTCTCCCACTCCTTGGCATTCTCCTTTGCTGCCTGCACCACACGATGAGGGGCAGCAGCACCACATATGCACTTGATACGACAGGCCCAATTCGCTGTGCGAGTGCATTGCGAGCAGGCCCAAAGAGGCTGTCGAGGGCCTCTGAGCACGGAGCCATCGCCAGACATACTGCGGGTGTCGCGGCGATAGCTGAAGACTGAAAGCTTTTGGCCCGCCGACGCAGGCCGTTCTGAAGCTGGCGTCGGCAAGCTCAGAAATCTCTGAGCCAGAACGGCTCTCCGCCAGGGGGAGGAGAAGGAGGAGGAGGAGGAGGAGGAGGAGAAGGGGGAGAAGGAGGAGAAGGGAGAGGAGGAGGAAGAGGAGGTGGGGGAAGATAGCCGTGACCATTTGTAAAACTAGGTTTTCGACTATCACTCGCGCGATGACGGCAGGGCATGAAACAAGATAAGGAATTGTCAAAACATGATTTTAGAGTAGGCCCGCGAGACTGAAGCCGGGCATGCCCGTCTAGTGTTTTGAACTCCCCGTAGATACATACAGACATGCATACATACAAGCATGCATACATACAAATGTGTGCATAGCATATATATATATATATATATATGTATATGTGCACATGCGTACACATAAGTCAAAATACCTACGTATAGACATATACACACAAATGCATACACATGTATACAGAGGTGCATGTATACAGACACTCATACATACAAACATACATACATGCAAAAACACACGCATACA
>CAUYUJ010017066.1:155525-160525 GCA_963575745.1 Prorocentrum cordatum | reverse complement strand
CTGAAGTTTTGTTTTGTTTGTTCCTCCTCCCACCGCAGCGCGACGCAGCAAAGCTCAGTGGATGCATCCTCTGGTCCGTATGCGTCGGATCACACAAGACAATGCCATCGCCGTTCTGAACTGTACCGCCGACTTCGAGCACCGATCACGGCCAGGCCCCACGCGGGCCTGGATCGGTGAGTGGCCGGCAGCCTTTGGCGCGGGGGCGGCGCGAGAGCTGCGGCCATTCGGGGGTCGGGGCCGGCAGCCTTTGGCGCGGGGGTCGGGGCGCTTCTGTGATGGGCCGATGTTCAACCACCGCTACCCCAGGTAGGAGAGGGGGCAGGAGGAGGAGGAGGAGGAGGAGGAGGAGGAGGAGGAGGAGGAGGACTTTCAGCCGTTAGCAGCAGCAGCAGCAGCAGCAGCAGCAGGAGGACGGGGAGGAGGAGGAGGAGGAGGAGGAGGAGGAGGAGGAGGAGGGGGACACGGAGAAGGAGAAGGAGAGGGAGGAGGAGGAGGAGGAGGAGGAGGAGGAGGAGGAGGAGGAGGACCTCCCCACCCTCCCTCCTCCGTCCTACCTGTGGCCGTGGTGGTGGAAAGCGAGCCCATCACTCCGAGAAGGCAGGCGCGGGCCTCCCAGAGACCCGCCCGGCCTCTGAGAAGCCCTCCCGGAAGCCTCCCCGCGCCCCTCCGGGAGGGCACCCGCCCCCCCTTGGGAGACCAGACGCCTTCTCTTCGAAGGCAGCCCCGCTCGCCCGCTCTTACTAAAGGGAAATTAGGACACACAAATAAATACACACACACAAATAAAATTAGTCCCCATATTTTCCCATATTTTCTGGGTTTTTGTCTTCTCCCCCAATTCCTATATTTTCCAATATTTTCCTGGGAATCGAGGATTAATTGTGTCTGTGTGTTTTTTTCCCTCCTGACTTACACCCTAGACAGGCACGCACCACCAGAGAGCAAGCCAGCAAGGTGCACGTGCACCGCGATCCCAAGGGCCCAGGATCTGCCCGCGCACAGTCGGCCCACACTGGGAGCCGGCGGTAAACCGTCAACCTTGGTTACCGCCGGGAACTCGTAGAGCTTCCTTGCGGATTACATGAATGGCATGCAAGCGCGGCAATCTCGCATTCCGCGCGCGCACGCGAGGGCGCGGTTTCATAGAGGAGGAGGTGGAGGAGAAGGAGGAGTGAGGAGAGAAGGAGTGGAGGAGGCTGAGAAAGAGGAGGAGGAGGAGAAGAAGAAAGGGAAGGAGAAGGAGGGGCAGGAGGAGGAAGAGGAGGATAACGAGCTGAAGGAAGGGGAAGAGTGGAGGGAAGAAGGAGGAGGATGATGATGAGGAGGAGGAGGAGGTGCAGGAGAAAGAGCAGGAGGAGGAGGAGAAAGAGGAGGAGAAGGTGGAGGAGGAGAAGGAAGAGGAGGGGGAGGAAGAGGAGGAGGAGGAGGAGGAGGAGGAGGAGGAGGAGGAGGGGGTAGGAGGAAGAGCAGAAGGAGGAGAAGAAGGCGGAGGAGGGGAAGTGGAAGAAGACGGAGAGGAGGAGGAGGAGGAGGAGGAGGAGGAGGAGGAGGAGGAGGAGGAGAAGAAAGAGGAGGCAGAAGGAGGAGAAGGAGAAGGAGAAGGGGGAGGGGGAGGAGAGGAGGAGGCGGAGGAGGAGAAAATGCTTCACAGCTTCTTGCTTGTCCACAGCTCGAGTTCGTCTCGATACTGAAGACTGACGCTCGTCATCATTCACATTCGAACAGTCTGCTTCCCAGCTACTGTAGAAAACTGTATCTGACGATTTTCTGTTGAGCGGAATGCTTCCCAGCTCTCTAGCTTGCCTACAGCTCGAACGATGTGCAGAAAGTAAAGACCGTCTCTGATAAAAAACTGAAAGAGTGCAAATAATTATGTTGTCGCAGCTCTGGTCGCAGACCGATCTCAGGCGTGTAGATACTTTAGACTGATGCATCTCAACGTTCCCTGTCGATTGGTGCGTATCTCAGCTCAGTAGCTGGCCTTGAGCTCAAATTCAATTAAGGAAGCGCACATTATCTTTCGTCAAATATTTACCGTTCGAATAGTTATTCAGTCGCAGCTTGCAGGTCGAATTGGGACGTCGCGACGCAATAGGCGAATGTTCCTAATGACTCTCTGTTTCGAGAATTGCTTCTCGGCTGCATAGCCAGCCCTCAGCTCGAATAATCAACAGAATACAAATAGTTTTTGGGTTCCAGCTGTGGTAGCAGACCGAACTCAGACATCTGAATACTTGAGACTGGCGCTCCTTATGATTTCCTTCCGATCGCTGCCCCGAACAGTTCTGCAGCTTATCTACAGCTCGAGTTAAGTAAAGAAAACCGACAGCACCTCTTAAACAATTAGCTGAGTATGAACAGCTGTTCTGTTTCAGCTCTGGTAGCAGACCGGTCTCAGGCATCTAGGTGCTTGAGACTAGCGCTCCTGATGATTACCTTTCGATTGCTGTGCCGAAAAGCTCTGTAGGTCATCTACAGCTCGAGTTAGGTTAAGAAAACCGACAGCACCTGCCAAGATGACACTCAACAGCCGCTCCCGCCTCAGTGCTTCTTGATAGTAAGATCCACCCGATCGATCTGAGATCAAGATGGCGAACGGGAATAAGATCGAAGACGGGGGGGAATATTAGTAGAACTCGAACGAACGGTCAAATTTTGAGAAATTGATTTTTGGCCGACCAAAATTATGTAGAACTTCCGTAGAAATTTCTCGGGCCAATAAGCCCCCCAGCGCGCCGGAATTATTCTCAAGCTTCGCACGCGGCGTACGCGCCGAAGTCCGGCTGGCCACAGGAACAGGAACAAACAGGCGCAGCAACGACCGATTGGACGACGTATCGAACGTGACAGGCGTCACAACGTCACGCAGGCCCATCGATAACACAATAGAACACCATACAATGTAACGGACTACAAGATGATGGAATATAGAATAGCTGAATACAACAACGGGGTACTATTGGCGCCCTTTCGGTGGCAATTCGTGGGAGCCTCCCATACCATCTTGTCGGCTCTTGCGACTCGACGCGAATCGACGCTAAATCGACGCTAGCCGACTGTAACAGGACGCGCATCGACTCTAGCCGACGATAAATCAACTCTATGTCATCGACTCCTAGACGATATCCTAGGCGATCCGACGCTAAAGACAGAATTACAAGGGTATACAAGGCCCCCATGATTTGTTACCGAACGTCACATAATAGAACGTGGAATATTGCAGAAACCGAGCTATGCCCACCTTTCACAAGCGACATGTTCGCCGAGCCCACGGTGGCCAGAGAAACAAACAGTAGCAGCAACAACCGATCAGGCGACATATCAAACGTGCCAGGGAGTCACGACGTCACGCCGACCAGAACAAAACATAACAGATCATAGCGCAGCTCAACACAATGGCAGAACCCCAGCGAACAGGATATAGCACAGTATATACAGCAGCCACCAATTCACCGCGTCTCAACAAACGAACATCAACAAATACCGACCGTGCCATAATGGAATCAAAAGCGACGTACGCGCTGAGTTCAGAGTGACCACAGGAACAAAAAGGCGCAGCAACGACCGAGTGGACGACACATCTAGCGTGACAGGCGTCACGACGGCACGCAGGCCCGTCCAAAACAGAACATCACATAACAGAAAATGATTTACTGCACCGGAACAGATTCCACACGACTGAAAAGAGCACCGGACCCTGCGCGCATCGTTCCAGCAGGCGCGCGCACCGTCGGGAACGAGCGCCGAAGGTTTCGGCAGGGATCGCTCGAAGCCTTTTTGGGGACGATTCTGGGCCCTCGGGCGCCAAAAGAATTTTATTTTGTTGTGCCCGAACAGAACACCTGGGCGACATAACCCGAAAGGAGGTGCCCAAGGTGCCTGTACGACTTCACTTGTAGTCGGACCTCGCAACATGAACGGTAGCACAGACCCGCCCCAGGCGTCGCATCTGCGCCGCCACTGCGAGGCGCCTCGAGATGCCACCCCGAGGCACGGCCACCTGCACTACCCCCACTTGGCCGCTGGCCTCAAGTAGCGGAGACTCCGCTGCCCAAGGACGTAAGTTCCCGCGCCCACCGCGTCGGGGGACCCCTTCGAGTAACCCCATATCGGGCCTCTCAGGGGTGGTACGGCGGGAGGGGGCAAAAAACATCCGAAGACCGTCCGCCGTGGTTCTGCCACGGCGCGAGGAGCTCTGGGGTGGACGCCCTCCGACCTGTGCCTCAGGCGCCTCTCGAACTCCTCCCACGTGCCCGCGTCCCACCAGTGCGCCTCCTGGGCCTGGAGTTATGTTGTTCCCATCGTACTTGAGGACCACATCCCAGAAATAACTTCGAGCACCCAGGAAGGTCTCGAAACGGTGTCGAACGAGTATGGCCTCCCAGGGCCCGACACGTGAAAACCGTGGAGGATCGGTACTTTCCTGGTGCTCGAAATTCTTTCTGGAGATCAGGGCTAAAGTAGGCTGGAACATCATAAGCCTGGAGAATGAAACAACCACATTGGTGAGCGACGATCAAGAACGGGCCTTACGCGAGATGGCACCGCGACCTTACGCGCTGGCTTGCGCGGGCCGCCAGCGCGGCACGCTACGCTGGAAGCGAGAGCGCTTGCGCCAGACCTTACGCGAGCAGCTTGCGCGCCAATGTCGGTGAAGACGACCTCGTGTGCGTCGCTCACCCTCGCCATCGCTCGGACGTCCATTCCCTGTGCTTTTGTCGGTCTCGTGCGTGCTTATTTTTTCCGCCAGATCATCAAGGATGCTCCTCGATGGTCCTCGCCGAATGAAAAAATGCACACCTCCGAGCGATGCCAAGCACATGCACTCCAGATTTTGTAATAAAAGGAGAGGGTCTGGACCCCCCAAGACAAGTCATTTCAGACCCCCCCCCCGTGGGAGAACCCTCCCAAACACCGCCCCCAGACCCCCCCAGGCCCTCCAAGATGGCCTGGAAGAGACCCCCCCCCCCGAAATGAGACCCCCCTCGGGGGACCTC
>CAUYUJ010017066.1:128758-151258 GCA_963575745.1 Prorocentrum cordatum | reverse complement strand
ATCCTCGACCTCTCTTCCTCGATCTCCTCGACCTCTGGCCCTCGACCTCTGATCCTCGCCCCTGGATCCTCGATCCCCTCGGCCTCCGCTCCTCGGCCTCTGATCCTCTCGGTCGCGGCGCGGTTCTCTCTTTGTCTTCGGCCTCTGTGCGGCGACTCTCACGCAGGCAGAGCGTACGCCATCGGGCGAATGCAGTTGGACTCGTGAGGCAGAAGTGCCCGGAGGCCCCAGGACGGTCCTGCAAGGACATGAGCCCCGCACGAGCCGCCCGCCACGCGGTCCGGCTGGCCGCAGGACGCTGGGACCGCACTCGAAGGGCTTAGCGCTGAGGCTCCGCCGGGCGGTGCAGCTTCTTACAACAGGCGCCGTGCGATCTCCTCCTTCCCGCCTCCGCTCAGCAGTAAGTCGGGCCTGTCCCCCTACAGGGGGATTTTCTACGAAAAATAGAAAGTACCCCAAAAATAATCCGAAACTAGTCCAAAAATAGTCTGGGGACTATGTTTGGAATAGGTGTTGATCTCCTTGGGGTATCTTTTGGGGGTATTTTGGATTTTTTGTCGAACATCCCCCTGCCCCCTCCAGAAATACGAAACTAGGGTGGAGGTAAATGCAAATCTGATTGCGAGTTTGGTCCAACCCAGCGTAGTGAAACAGAAATCGAACGACGACTTTATGTTTTCCTGCCCCGCCGGTGTCGGTTCGAACGCATGCGCAAACAGGCCGCTGCGGTGTCGTGCTCTCCTTGGGAGCCCCCAAACCAAATGGTGAGATACCAGGTGGCGACCTGGAATCCCCAAAAAGGTCACCGCTGGGTTTGGGGACGCGGGGTCACCGCCGGGTTCTGTGACTCCTGGACCCACCAGTGTCCGGGACATCCTCGGAAAACCGCACGAGTCCCCAAACCGGGTGGTGACACCAAATCGCCCAAGACTCACCGCCAGGTGTTGTCACCACCACGTTTGGGGACTACCGATCTCCTTTTCCAGGAGACGGGTCCGCGAGGAAAGGGGTCCGGAAAGGCTTCCCCCGCTCTCTGGCCCCCCTGGGGCCCTCTCCGCAGGCCCGCGGGGGCCGTCCAGACACGGCGCAGCACGTGACTACCTACCAGACCACCCCAACCCAACCCGAAGACCCGAATTTCGGGTTGGGGGGGGGTACGGGTTCCATATGTGTTTTCTCGATGTTCCCCGACCCCCCCCCCCAACTGGAAATGGAGGGCAAATCGAGACCTTCGGGTTGGGTTGGGGTGGTTTGGTGGGCGGTGAGCACGAGGGACTCCTTCCGGAGGCAGCTACTGGGAGGTCCTCGTCGAAAGGACCTTCTTCCAGATTTCGTAATAAAAGGGAGGGGGTCTGGACCCTCCAAGACAAGCCATTTCAGACCTCCCCCGTGGGAAAACCCTCCAAAACATCGTCCCCAGACCCCCCCAGGCCCTCCAAGATAGCTCGGAAGAGACCCCCCCCCCGAAATGAGACCCCCCTCCCTTTATTATGAAATCTGGAGTAAGGAGGCTTAAGCCCCATCTGGGCCGCGGGTTAAGCGGGATGAGGCCGGATTGGGCGGGTTGCAGATGGCTCCATCGGGACGAAGCGGGATGGAGCCGGAGTTCGGACCGTGGCAACGTCAGAAAATGTGACCTCCCAGGAGTTGCATCCGAAACTCATCCTGGGCAGCCCTGGGGTCTAGGATTCTAGGACCCGTTTCCCTCAGGACCCGTCTCCTTCACTGACTACCTACCAGACCACCCCAACCCAACCCGAAGACCCGAATTCGACTCGAATTTCGGGTTTCGGGGGGGGGGCGGGGTCCATGTGATTTATCCATATTCCCCAAACCCCCAACCCCACTGGAAATGGAGGGCAAATTGAGGCCTTCGGGTTGGGTTTGGGCGGTTTGGTGGTTTGGTGGATTCACTGCGGCCCCCGTTCCTCCCACCGCTCCCCCCCTCCCCCTCCGCCGCGGGCAGGGGTGGGCCGCGCACCTTGGTCCTGGCTGCCTCCTTCTCGGGCCGGGTTGGTCTGACAATCACGTCCCGCCGTTCAGGTTGAGACGCTCGGGGAGGGGGGGAGGGGGGGGGCAAGCTAGGTGCGCTCGCGTCATATCTGACATCCTACCCCTCCCTCCCATCCCTTACCATGGCGTAGATCCCCTCTCTACTCGCACAGTCGGATGTCGAGCAGGGCAATGATCCCGAAAGGGTACGCGATGCATTGTAGAGCACGGCATGGCATGGCGTAGAAGAGCACCGCAAAGCGTAGTATGTCACAGCATGGCGTGGCGTGGCGCAGTGAAGAATTGAAGTACAAAGCTTTGCAACGTAAAGCATGGCATCGCACAGCGGCCCCGAACATAACATTGCATAGCATGGCGTGCACTTCAGCACTGGATATGACAGCTGCAGCTGAAGGCATGGCATCGCGCAGCGGAACGCAACCTAGCATTCCATTGCATGCCGTGGCATGGCACGGGAAATGACGCCAGCGCTGCAGCGGGAGCACGATTCGGAACGAGCGGAAGCGCGTAAATGAGGCCAGCGCTGCAGCGGGAGCACGATTCGGAACGAGCGAAGCCCGGAAATGAAGCCCGCGCCTCAGCGAGAGCATCATTTTGAAAAAAACCTAAGCGAAAACCCAACTCTGGGAAATCCTGTGTGTAAAAAACAGTGCGCGGAGGGGTGCCCGCTATCTTCCGCACGCCATCAGGGGACGGAGGAGAGTAGTATTCATATGGTGCAATTGTTAATTGTAACTGCCGGGCCCTGGGGCCGTCGGGAATACGCACCAGCAAGACGGAAACGCACATGGCTCCTGAGAAGATCTGAAGGCCACGCTCCTCCTCCTCCTCCTCCTCCTCCTCCTCCTCCGCCTCCTCCTTCGCCTCCTCCGCCTCCTCCTCCTCCTCCTCCTCCTCCTCCTCCTCCTCCTCCTCCTCCTCTTCCTGCTCCTCCTGCTCCTCCTGCTCCTCCTGCTCCTGCTCCTCCTGCTCCTCCTGCTCCTCCTGCTCCTGCTCCTCCTGCTCCTCCTCCTCCTCCTCCTCCTCCTCCTCCTCCTCCTCCTTCTTCTCCTCCCTGGCCACGCGCCGAATACACACGCGAAAGCCCGGCGTGTAACCTGGCCAGAGAGGGGCCGAGCACTGGAGGGACGCCTGGCCACAGGTGCGCGCGGCAGGCTCTCGCTCGGGCCTGCCGCGTCACTCAAGGGGCTCAAGGACACACCAATAAACACACACAAGTAAAACTATTCCCCATATTTTCCTATATTTTGTGGGTTTCTGTCTTCCCCCCCACTTCCCATATTTTCCCACATGTTCTGGGGATTCGCGGATTAATTGTGCCTGTGTGTATTTGTTTCCCTCCTGAGTCACGTGCATCCAGCTTCCTGGTAGATCGGGTGTGTCAACTGGACGTGTGGATGCCATGACAACGGACACTCGATCGGTCATTGAACTGTCCATGACTTTGGAATGTCTGCTACATGCTTAAAAAGATGTTCGAAGAATGGTTAACGTATGCTCTAACACTTGAACGGCACGTCTGAAACATGTTTGGACATCTGCTGTCTGGTAACATGCCTCCTCTCCACTGATCGACTTCCATTAAAGTGGACCCGGGGAAGCGGTCGGGAGCCCCGGGGCCGCGGACTGAACTCGTCTCCTCGTCGCAGGCCTGGGCGCAGGCGCCGCCCAGGAAGCACGCCCGCCGCCGTCTTCAGAGAGGGCCTCTGCAGGCAGCTATCGTCAAGTCGGGCGTGTCCCCCTACAGGGGGATCTTGAACGAAAGACAAAACAAAAGCAAAAACAACAACAAAAAAAATGATCAAAACATAGTCCCCAGACTATGGTTTGACTATTCTTGAATATCCCCCCTGTAGAGCTGTACAGGGACAGGTTCGACTTCAAGCCGTCGCCGGGCCGCGGGACCGTCCAAGCGCTCGCCCCGCGACGAGAGGCGTCGAGGGCTCCCCGGGGCCTTCGGCGCGAAGAGAACACCCGGGGTCACCGAGCTTTCGGTGGCAACTCCTGGGAGCCTCCCATACCATCTTGTCGGCTTTGGCGAATCGACGCTCATCGACGCTAGTCGACGCCAATCGACGCTTAGGCGACGCGAGCCGACGCCAGCCGACGCCGAATCGGCGCCATCCCCTCGACTCCCAAGCGCCAGTCGTCGCTCATCGGCGCCACGAGCGGAATCCAGAGGGCACACGAGGCTCCCACGATGTGCTACCGAACGAACTGAGCTCATAGTTGAGCAGGGACCGACCGTCCCGACATTCCTATAGCCATACCACGAAATGTTCTCGGAACACAAAAATATTCTAAGAACAAAAACAATGTTCTTAGAACATAAGCCCGATGTGTTAAAACAAGACAGTACCAGCAAAAGAAGTTCTAAGAACATGTCGTGGGAGCCACAAGAGGTTCTTAGAACATTGTTTGGTGGGGCTATAGGCGAGCCGGGACGCTTCGCCACTGCTTGACATAGCGCCCCGCGACGCCTGACGCGCAGATCACTTCGCGCCCTCGCGCTGCCCCCCGGAGAGGACGCCCAGCGGCCCCCCAGGGGGCGACGCGCACAGGGCGGCGTTTGGGGTGGCCTGGGCAGACGACGCCTCCGAACCCCGGGGGCGACCACTCGAGCCGACCGGCACGCTGCAGCTGCCGCTGCTGCCGCTGTCTTCAGAGGCACGCACCCTCCGCAACACTACCTCCTCCTCCTCCTCATCCTCCTCCTCCTCCTCCTCCTCCTCCTCCTCCTCCTCCTCCTCCTGCTGCTGCTGCTCCTACACCTCCTCCTCGTCCTCCTCCTTCACCTCCTCCTCCTCCTCCTTCCCCTCCCACTCCTTCTCCTCCGCCTCCTCCTCCTCCTGTTCCTGCTCCTCCTCCTCCTCCTCCTCCTTCTCCTCCTTCTCGTCCTCCTCCTGCTCCTGCTTCTCCTCCTCCTCGTCCTCCTCGTCTTATTGTTGTTTTTCTTCTGAATCGTAGTATTAGTGTTATTACTGATATTAGTCGCATTAATATCAGTAGTCTTATCCTTGCGTTCACCTGACATTCTTAGCATAATTAGCATTAGTCGTCGTACTATTCAGATTCTTAGTGATCGGCATCTGCTTAGCCTTCGTATTACTATCCGTAGTCGCATTGTGCGTCTTCATGTTTGCCATACTCGTCTTATTCTGAGTATGCGTCTGCTTCGTTTTCGGATAAGTATTCGTCGCATTAGTCGTAGCATTCGTCTTCGTATTATTTTTAGTATGAGGGTTCGCCTCCTTGTTAATATTAATTGTCAGTAGTAATATTAGTGGTGGTAGTCATAATAGGATTCGCATTATCTTCTTAGTAGTATCATGGTTCATCGTTGTAGCCTTCTTATTCTGCTTATGCATACTAGTATTAATATGATTGTTCAGCCTCGTCCTCCTGCTACTCCTCCTCCTCTCCTCCTCCTCCTCTTCCTCCTCTTCCTCCTCATCCTCCTCATCCTCCTCCGCCTCATCATCATCAGTATCAGCATCGTCATCATCATCAGCAGCGCCATCAACGTCGTCGTCGTCGTCATCATCATCATCAGCAGCAGCATCATCAGCACCATCACCACCATCATCATCATCATCATCATCATCATCATCATCATCATCATCATCATCATCATCATCATCTGCATCATCATCAGCAACAGCATCATCATGAGCGTCATCATCATCATCATCATCATCATCATCATCATCATCATCATCATCATCCGCATCATCATCAACATCAGCATCCGCATCATCATAATCATCCTCATCCTCCCGCTCCTCCTCCTCCTCCTCCTCCTCCTCCTCCTCCTCATCCTCATCCTCATCCTCATTCCCCTCCCCGTCCCCCTCCCCCTCATCCTCCTCCTCTTCCTCCTCATCCTCCTCCTTCTCCTTTTCTTCCTCCTCCTCCTCATCTTCCTCCTCCTCCTCCTCCTCCCTCCTCATCCGCCGTCCTCCTCCTCCTCCTCCTCCTCCTCCTCCTCCTCCTCCTCCTCCTCCTCCTCCTTGTTTATGTTCCTCCTCCTCCTCGTCTTCCTCCTCCTCCTTCTTCTTAGTATTCTTATTTTTTTGTTTCTTATTCGTCTTCTTATTATTCGTTTTCTTCGTTTTCTTCTCCTTCTTCTTCTCCTTCTCCTCCTCCTCCTTCTCCTCCCTCCTCCTCCTCCTCCTCCTCTCCTCCTCCTCCTCCTCCGCCTCCGCCTCCGCCTCCTCCTCCTCCTCCTCCTCCTCCTCCTCCTCCTCCTCCCTCCTCCGCCTCCTCCTCATCATCATCATCCTCCTTCTCCCCCTCCCTCAAGCCATATAGGCTCGAGCACCAAGTCCTTCACCCCCGAGTGAAGGCCCGTGCTTGAACCTGCCCAGTCCCTTCACGGGGTGCTTGGGGGAGTGCGAGAATCTGTCTTACCCTCACATTCAGTTCTCGCCCACGAAAGCTGGGCATCTCCTACTGTCATAGCATGGCGCCACAGACTTTTTCGCGGCCCTGGAGTCGGTGCAAGTTCTGCAAGCGGGACGAGTACAACGACAAGCTGGCGCTATGTGGCAACCGCTGTGGACAGTGTGGTCGACAAGTCAAGATCTTTCGGCCTCGCTTTCGTTCCGCCGAGAGGCCCAAGTCGGTCACTTTCGAGGACGAGCAGCCCTCCTCGAGTCCAGGCACTCCGAGGGGGCGGCGAGGCTCTGCAGCAGGCGGCGCAGGCAACAAGGAGCTTGTGACCATCCTGCAGCAGGCGATGGCAGCCTCCACGGCCAACAAAGAGCTGCACGCCATCCTGAAGCAGCAGAGCGAGCGCCTCGCGGAGCAGGACGCCACCAAGAGCGGCTCATCCAGCGAGGTCGACGCAGTGAAGAAAGCGGATGGAGCGTGGAAGGCTGCCAACAACAGGCACGAGCAGATGATTAGTCAAGTAGTCAGATTGAGAAAGCAATTGGCCGCCGCCGAGTGCAAGGAGCGCGAGGCAGCCCTCGAGCTCGCGCGCGCGGCGGCGGCCAAGACGGCGGCGACGGAGGCGCTGGCGCAGGCGGTCGGAGTGAAACCCCAAGTGGTGATCGCTCCAGCTGCCGAGGGCGCGCCGTCGGTCTTCGGCATCCAGATGAACATGGACGTGTTCGACTCCTTCGAGTCGTGGGACTGCGAGGAGGCGGACAAGCAGAAGTTTCGCGAGCTGCAGCAAGAGCTGAAGCACTACCAGCAGACGCTGGAGCAGCGCAACAGCCAGTGGCAGGCCTTCGTCGACAAGGTGAAGTCGGCGCAGGAGGAGGTCGCGGAGCACATGAAGAAGAAGCGCAAGGCGCAGGACGGCCAAGCCGCTGAGGGCGGCGGGGTCCCTCCACCCTCGGAGGCCGAGGCGGCGGGAGCCACGGGCTCTGCTGCCGACGCGGGTGGCGAGGCACCAGGTGCTGCCGCTGTCCGCGAGGCCGCCGTAAAGGAGGAGGCCATCAAGCAGGAGGCTGACAAGCTGTCACGCGCCCGCTTCGAGGCGGCAGAGGCAGTGACCAACGGCAAGGGCGGCCAGACCACGGGCAAGGGAGTTGGGCAGACGCAGGCTGCCAACTCGTGACTAGGTACTTCCACGAGTGTGTCGTCGGGACCTCCTACGGCCACGACGACGGGTTCGACCAGTGCGTCTACTGGTTCATCCTCTACCTCTTCTACCTCCGCTCCGCCCTCTGGCCCGTCTCCATCTACACCTTCATCGGGAGCTGCAGGTTGTACTACAACCACGAGCAGCGCAACGACAGCTATGTTCTTTTCGAATATCACGTGCATGGGCGACAAAGCATGGGGGCATGTCGTGGGCACGTTGATGCAGACCTACACGTACATCGGCCTGTGTGAGTCCCACGTGGGGGCTTCGCAGATGCAGCGCTGGAAAAAGAAAGCTCGTGAGTCAGCACTCAAGTTTTTTGCGAATCCAGCCAGACCCAAGAGTAAATGGTTTAGCAACGCTGATCCAACTTCGAACGAGGGAGGGGAGATCTTCTTGTGCGCACGACATCGTCCAGCCCAAGTGCTGGATGAGGCGAGGGCAGCTCCAGGACTCAAGGCCGAGCGAGGCAATGCTTTCGACGGTTTTTGTCCGGTAGTGCTTGAGCTAAAAGGATACTCTGTAGTCGTGCTCACGTTCTATGGTCACTCGTCTATCGACATGCGTGATCAGAATGTTCCCAGGTTTAGGAAGCTCGCTTCCCTCCTCTCCTCGCTCCAACTCCCCTGGATCGTTGCCGCCGATTGGAATTTCACCCCAGGCTCGTTAGCTCGGACTGGTTTTCTAGACAGGGTAGGAGGCCAGGTCCTTTGTTGCGAAGCCGATTTCACTTGTACCCCTGGGGGGGATAGCAAACCTTCACACCTAGATTATTTAGTTGTCAGCGCTGCCGCGCGACCCTATGTCCGCGCTGTGCGTGCTGTGTGTGATGCGCCGTGGCGTCCCCACATAGGCCTCCATGTAGACCTCGTAGGAGAAGCCAATCAGCTCTTCACCAGAATTTTGGAACTCGCTCCCAGGTTTCCCAAAGTGGCTAGGCCGGGGCAGCAAGCGATCGAAGGCTCGAAGTCAAGCATCAGCAAAGCCAAGCGAGACAGCTTTAAGAAGTTGGCGCTCGAGAAGCGCAATGCTCGAATTCAGGAGTGGTTTGGCGAGGCTCTTGCGATTGAAAAGGTTGAGAGCCAGAGCGAGGGGGAGGGAGTTTCCGAAGGCGAGGTCGCGTCCCACAGATCGCTCGACGAGGGCGACTTTCTGGGCGAGGACTTTGACTACGACCCTTGGGCCAACGAGCCCAACTTCGGCACTCCCGAGCCCGCCGCCCCGCCTCTCTTTGTGGGTCAGCAGCAGCACGAGCGTAGTCAGCCTCAGTCATCCGAGCCAGCTTGTGTTAATTCAACCCCTAGTGAGCCTTCTGAGAGCCCCGCCCAGCCTGGGGGTCGCCAACTGAATCAGGTCCAAGCTGAATCGGTGAGCTCAGAGCCCCCTGACACCCTAGGCTCCGCCAGTTTCGCCATCAGTCACGACGAATGGATCCAGGCCAGAAGGAAAATCGGGTTCTCCCCGAGCTCGTCTAACCTCCCTGCACCTGCCGTTGCGTCGTCCGTAGCTTTTCGGCTCGGATCCCTTTCGGCCGCTTCTCCACACATCAGTTCCTTATATTGCAGTTGGATAAGATCGGTCGAGAGTGCCATCCACACGCACCACGGCCAAGCTGAACCTCTCGTCAGCAGAGGGCAGGCAGCGCAATTTCGAGTGTGCGAGGTCCACCAGTCCAAGCCGCAGAGAGTCACTCCACTTCGCGACCGAGTTGCAGGCTGGTGGACCCGAGTTTCCAACATTTTACTTTCACTCCAGAGTCACCGTCGGCGGCAAAACGGTGACAAGCAGGTTCAGATATTGGTGACAGCGCTCAAGAGTCTAGGCCTGCAGTGTCCTGACGAGGCACACCGAGTCTTGCGGCGAGGTGATCCTTACAAGTGGGCACAGTGGCGACGGCAGCTCGACAGCATCACCACGCTCGACGACGACAGTTTCACGAAGCTTGTCGAGTTCACGGTACGCTTGGCTAGGCGTGCCCAGCAGAGAGCGATCCAGAGATCGCTCATCGAATTTCGGGAATGGTCAGAGTCTGCACCAGCTGTTGGCGCGTTACATCGAGCAATCAAGGAGACACCTATTCCCTCTGACACGCTCGAGGTGGGGCCGACGACGCTGGTGCACCCTCGCGACATCCTCGACAGCAAGAGCCAGCACTGGCAGCAGCTATGGGGTCCCGAGTCAGACGACTTCGATCTGCTCGTTGAGGTGCTCGACGAGATTCGTGAGCGAGTAAGAGGGGAGGCGTTGGCACCGCTGGAGGTAGCAGATATCCGAGCGGCCCTGCGACGGATGAAACCGTCATCTGCCATGGGGGTCGATAGGACGTGCTGCCTGGACTACGACAGGCTGCCCGACGCGGCCATCAGCGAGCTGGCGGGCATCCTCACCCTCTGCGAGCAGCACCAGGTGTGGCCTCACCAAGTGCTCCTCACGGTGGGCACCCTACTGCCCAAGAAGGTGGCAGGGGACCGCGTGATAGGCCTTCTATCGCACTTGGCCCGCACGTGGTCCCAGGCCCGCGAGGAGCACGTGCGCGCGTGGACGGACCAGTGCGAGGCGCACTGGGATGCCGCGGTGCGCGGCAACGCTGCGCTGCGTGAAGTTTTTCTTCGGTCAGTTGACGAAGAGCTTGCAGTTCGACTCGGGGCCTCCATCGGCAATGGGATGATCGATATCGCAAGTTTCTACGATTCTGTGGGATGGTATCGTATGGCCAAGGCTGCCCTTCGACTGGAGTTTCCACCTGAGATATTAGGGCTCGAACTTCAGCAATGTATGGCGGCTAGATGTGTCAGGCAAGGAGGGGCTTACGGGTTCCCGTTCAGCCCCACGCGCTCCATCGTGCAGGGGCTGAGGTCGGGCACACGGTTCGGGAAATGCACCACCTTCCACATTCTTCAGCACATCACGACCTGCCATGTCAATATGTCTCATCGCTTATGGGTGGACGATTTCAGTCAGACGGCAAAAGGATCTCGATGTTCTGTTAGGAAGCAGTTAGTGGCTTGTATTGTGGACACATGTCAAGCGCTCACTGATAACGGGTTGAAAGTCTCACCCAAGTCTGTAATTGTGTGCACGCATCTGGCAGATGCGAGGTCGGTGGTGCGTCGAGTCGCTGCTCGTGGCTTCCAGCTGAAGGCGGCCAGCCAGGCTGCCTACCTGGGCGCCGACCTCGCAGGGGGCAGGCGTCACGGGCGGGCCACGCGACGAGCGAGATCCCAGAAGCACGCGGCCATGTCCAAGAAGATCGTGGGTTTCGCTCGAGCGCTGCGCCGCTACCGTGTGCCAGCACGCCTGGAGCTTCAAGGAGCCCAACCAGCAGGGCTGTACGGGCATCACTTGCACGGCGTTTGGGGAGGTCAGATGCAGCAGGTCAGGAGGAAGCTTGCCAACGCGGTCGCACCACGCCTCACAGGCCGCTGCTTGACCACTGTACTGGACTTGAAGGCTGCCGACCGCGACCCTCAGTACAAGTTGCCATGCGATACGTTGAGAATGTGGCTTGCCATGTGGAGTTCACAACCGGCGTTGAGAGCAGGTATTTCACGAACATGGACGGACATGGTTGCTGATTTCTCGGCGCTACCTCCTGCTGTTCGCTGTCGTCACATACGTGGGCCTCAAGGCACGACGATTGCGTACCTCCTCGACGCGGGTTGGAAGCCCGAGGCGCCGAACGTGTGGACCACGCCAGACGGCAATTCCGAGTGGCAGTTCAACGAGTCTAGCATGACTGGTCACCCCGTGCTGGACGTGCCCGAGAGTTTCTTCGCCGAGTTCCGCACGACCATCGAGGCACGCTCGTGGGAGGCAGCGGCGCGGCACTTCGGCGGCGCGGGCATGGAGCAGGGGGTGTGCAACCACTCCTACCGCCGCCTGCTGCAGCAGCTGGAGCTGGCGCCAGGCGGCAGGCGGCTTGCGGGGCTGCTTCTCGCCGCGGCTGCGGGCGCGGCGTGGCCGCGCACGAGGAGGCAGGCAAGATGTCGGCAGACGCTCGATGTGAAATGCCCGCGTTGCCGCCTCGTGCCAGAGACTAGTTTCCATCGAGTGTGGGGGTGCAGCAGCAGATCGGAGCACCCTGTGTACAAGCTTAGCGAAGATTTAGTAGCCAAAGCGTATGTGCAAGCTGAGTCTGAGGAATGCTATTGGACTCGAGGCTTGATTCCTAGGTCTTGGCTGCAGGTAGAGGCCCCCCCAGAGGCTGAGCAGTGGGTTATGTCCAACAACCTCGACTTCGGGGTAGCGGCTCAGAGCTCTAGAGGGAGGCCAGTCTTTATTTTCGGGGATGCTAGTGGGGGTCCCGACACCCATTCCCCTTTGCTGCGCAGAGTAGGCCTTGGATTAGCTGTCTTCCAGGACGTCAGCAGCATGAGTTTGACCCTAGGTCTTTGGAGCCCCCTCCCAGGCACCAGGCAGACCGTGGCCAGAGGTGAGCTCTACTGTCTAGTTTTCTCGCTCCGTCATGCGTCTGGTCAGATAGCGTATGTTACGGACAACGACACCGTGGCATCAGGTTGGCATCAGAGGCGCTGGCTGCACCCGTCAGGGCCAGACGCAGACTTGTGGTGGACGGTAGGTCAGATTTTGCAGCAGCGGGGGGATGAAGTGTATTGCTCTGTCCTTTTTGTTCACTCTCACCTCGAGAGTGAACACATTGTAAAAGGAATCGCCCCCCGCAATTTAGTGATCGGAAATACATTTGCCGACTGCTTCGCAGCTGCAGGGGCCGATATGGGCCGCCTGCCTGAGTCGACACGTGCACGCATCCATTTAGCAGAGCAACAGGCTTTCGCAGTTCGTATGCGTATCCTCCAGAGCACCCTTGAGGCCCTCCATGCCGAGGAAAGACTCGAGGCCGCCGAGGGGGGTAGGCGCAGGCGTAGGCGTCAGCAGAATGCCTCTTCTGTGGTTCGGCCCCCAGCGGCCAGCGTGTGTGCCATGTTTTCGACCCAGCACTGTCTCAAGGAAAACTCCAGGAGCTGTTCCAGGTGTCAGGGTTTTGCTTCCCATGCTCGTAAAACCGAGTGGCTGAGCTCACCTTGTTTTTCCTTAATTAACGTGGACGGCATTATAAGGCGACCCCCCCCAGGCATGCGGGTGCACATCTCGGGGGGATATGCTCACTTGTCGCACGTCATCAGATTTCATTCGGGGTTGGGCATCTGGTTTTGTACTGCGTGTGGCTGTTTTGCGTCTGAGCAATTGAGACAGCTAGGTGCAGTATGTCGCGATGCCGTCAATGGTAACCGTCGTGATTGCCTAGATCGAATCACCCGTGGGCTCTGGCCGAAGGTTCGTAGCAAAGCCGAACTGGCCAGAAAGAAGCAGCAGGGTACATAGCTGCTTCCATCGTAACCGACACTGTCGCCATACCCAGAACTCCAGAACTCCTTCTCCCCCTCCTCCTCCTCCTCCTCCTCCTCCTCCTCCTCCTCTTCCTCCTCCTGATCATCATCATCCTTCCCATTTTCCGCCTCCTCCTCCTCCTCCTCCTCCTCTGCCTCCTCCTCCTCCACCTCCTCCTTTTCCTCCTCCTCCTCCATTCCTTCTCCTTGTGAATAACTTCTCCCTGTCGCACCCCGAGGCCAGTTTTTAGGGCGGGCCGGGCGTTTCGCCTTGGACTTCCTCACCATGTATGGCCCTGAGGCTTAAGAAGTGGCAACATCTTCACAGATGGTGGGCGGGTGGCTTTCAACATGTGGCTCTCGCCTGAACGCCGCGCACATTCGTTCTAAACATTTGCAAGAGCTTCACGGGTTGAGGGTGGGTGGTTTTCAACATGCGGCTCTCGCCTCAGCGCCGCGCACATTCGTTTTAAAACCTTGCAAGAGCTTCACGGGTTGAGGGCGGGTGATTTCAACACGTGGCTCTCGCCTGAACGCCGCGCACATTCGCTTTAAAAAATTGCAAGAGCTTCACGAATCGAGGGCGGGTGGTTTCAAAATGTGGCTCTCGCCCCAGCGCCGTGAACATTCCTTTTAAACATTTGCAAGAGCTTCACTGGTGGAGGACGGTTCTTTTTCAAAATGTGGCTCTCGCCTTAGCGCCGCGCATGTTCGCTTTAAGATTTACAAGAGTTTCACGGATTCCCGTGATCAGCGTACCAGAAATCGCGTTTTGGAAGGTTTTGGGATTATGAGGGCGCGACAATGACGTTGATTCCCGGTGTGTGCGTCCCATGTTTGGCGTTCTTGCACGATTCAGGATCGTCAAGACGCACCAATCAGGTTGATCCGTGGCGTCGGAATCCCGTGAACAATGTCTTGGCATGCTTCTTCAGGGTCTTCAAACGGTTGTCTTCCAACGAGGCAATTCCCTCAGTGGGACTGAACCGTTGTAGGGGCCAATGAAGACGGAGCTTGGAGGGAGTCTTTATTTCCCACATCGTGGATGACTCTTGGGTTTACACTGGTCCTCCTCCTCCTCCTCCTCCTCCTCCTCCTCCTCCTCCTCCTCCTCCTCCTCCTCCTCCTCCTCCTCTCCTCCTCCTCCCTCCTCCTCCTCCTCCTCCTCCTCCTCCTCCTCCTCCTCCTCCTCCTCCTCCTCCTCCTCCTCCTCCTCCTCCTCCTCCTCCTCTCCTCCTCCTCCTCCTCCTCCTCCTCCTCCTCATCCTCCTCCTCCTCCTCCTCCTCCTCCTCCTCCTTCCTCCCTCCTCCTCCTCCTCCTCCTCCTCCCTCCTCCTCCTCCTCCTCCTCCTCCTCCTCCTCCTCCTCCTCCTCCTCCTCCTCCTCCTCCTCCTCCTCCCTCCTCCTCCTCCTCCCTCCTCCTCCTCCTCCTCCTCCTCTCCCCGCTGCCCGCTCCCCCGCCCCCCCTTCTGCGCTAGCCTTCCCCGCCCCAGTGCTGCTACTCCTGCTCCCCGGCCACCCGCCCTTGCTGCTGCTGCTGCCCTGCCTCCTCCGTTCCGCGCCCCGTCGCCCGTCCTCCGTGCGCGGCCCTCCTGCTGCCTCGGCCCCCGCCCTGCCGCTGCTGCCGCCCCGCTCCTCCAGTGCGGGGTGCCCTCACTTCTTGTGGGCACTGGAGCCGGAGGCTTTGACGACGCTGTAGGCCGTGAAGGCACCGATGTTGCCAGCGATGCCTGCAGCCATGATGATGCCCCAGCCCTGGAGGACCAGCGTCTCGAGGCCAACCATGACGGCGATGCCGATGGTGGCGGCCTTGTTGAAGTTGGAAGCGAAGGCGGCATGCGTGGCAGAGAGCGTCTGGACGAAGAAGTAAGTCAGCACGTTGTAGGCAACCGCGAAAACGCCAGACAGGAACGCCAGGCCAAGCACGTCGGGGGCGTGCTCAGCCACCGTCTTCGTGATCTGCCAGTCGGTCAGCATAGCGCCAGGCCACTCGGTCGGGTGAGGCATGAAGAAGATGGGCACGAGCAGCATAAGCGCCGACGGCGGAGCCATGTACAGCGCCGTGTCTATGGGATTCATCTTCAGGCTGGTGCCCATCAGCCCCACCAGGGCCATGTTCAGCGAGGCAGAGGCGAGGGAGGCCAAGCAAACGAGGACACCCAAGACGACGTTGGAACCGGCCTCCGGGTCCGCGCTGGCCTTCGAAATCTGAGTCTTGCCAACCACGGCCAGGCCGGCGCACACAATGCCCAAGAGCATCGTCGAGACCTCGACCGTGTTGATGTTCTTGACGCTCCTGCCAGACAACCTGTCCATTGCGATCTCACAGAGGAAGGTCGACAGCGGCGAGCACGACCGCATGATGAGGTTGACCGATAGCGGCAGCAGCGACAGGCTGAAGTTATTGAGCGAGATGTTCAAAGTGAAGGTGACCGAGAAAGCCAGCACCGTCAGCCAACCGAGCTTCGTGTCGACGATGACAGGCTTGTAGCGCCACGGCGAGAACCACAGGATGGCAATCCCCAACAAGATGATGGCAAAGCTCGCCACCTGCTGAATACCCGTGACGGCGAAGGCCGCCGGGTAGCCCTTGAGATGCAGCTCCCTGGAAACAATGCTACCCGAAAGGACGACCTTCATGTAGAGGTTCATGAAAGTCTGCGCGCCAAAGAAGATGCACACCTTGCCGATCGTGGTGGCCGCCCCCTCGGACCGCATCAGCGGCAGCCCCGCCACGACGGCCACAAAGGGAACGACCAGTTGCTTCCACAGCGGCGCGGCGTTCTCAAAGTAGGCGTCGATCTCGGCGTAGAAGGCCGCCATCCCGGCCTCCGACTCCAGCTGCCGAGCCTCGGGCTGCAGCTTCTTGGACTCCACCTTCAGCAGCTGCACCTCCGCCGCCCTCGTCTCCCGCGCCTCAGCCTTGCGCGCGCTGCCCAGCGAGGAGTCCGACTCATTCCCTTCGTCCCTCGCAGAACAGCAAAGAGCTGCATACATGCACACTTCCGGAGGTCCGCGCAAATCTCTCGGAGGGGCGCCAGACCACCCCCCCAGGCGTCAGGTCGGGCATGTCCTCCTGCAGGCGGTCTCTGGAAGAGGAACAACACATGTGTACAAAAAAAAGGTTCCCTGGCTATTTGTTTGGCTATCCTGAGGTGGAGGCGGAGGCGGAGGAGGAGGAGGAGGAGGAGGAGGAGGAGGAGGAGCGAGGAGGAGCGAGGAGGAGCGAGGAGGAGCGAGGATCGAGGAGGAGGAGGAGGAGGAGGAGAAGCCCATACATCCAACGTGTTAAAGACCAGGACGGGGTGAGTTCTGCAGAGGGACATGCCCGATGGAACCCTGGCGCGCGGATCGCGCCAAGAGCGGCGCCGGCCCCGCCGGAGTGGGGCCCCGCGCGGGCCACACCAATCCGCGCGGACCTCCCAGGGCTCGGGCTTCTGCAGCTGTTCGCTCCCCGTCGGCCTCCGCTCCGCGGTGGACGCCACGGCGCGCTCGCCTCGGCAGGAGGGCCTCCTCCTCCTCCTCCTCCTCCTCCTCCTCCTCCTCCTCCTCCTCCTCAGTGGGCCCCAGGGCCTTCCCCCAGGGTGAGAGTCTCGTCCCAGAGCTGTTCTGTTGCAGGTCCCGGGGGCCCCGTGAAGGCCCACGGCAGCCCGAAAACAGGTTGGAAAAAAACCATACGACCAGTTTTTCACTCGGGTGCGCCAGAGGGGGGCGCACGAGAACAAAGGCCAGCGCATCCTGGCCCCAGGCATGTACGTGGACCAGGGGGGGGCCAGGGAACGCATTGGAAGAAGGATAAGGAGAATGGGAGTAAGAAGAATAAGAAGAAGAAGAAAAGTATAAATGGCATGGCAACAAGAAGAGGGGGCCATGACACCTGGGACACCCCATGGATGGCTTGGGCCAGGATGCCCACATACACCCCCAGTCCTCAGCCCCTCCTGGACGCCCCCGAGATTCCCTCAGGGCCCCTTGCCCACACTGGGGAGACCGAAAGGTACCGATACCGCCGCTCCCCGGACCTCTCCCGGGGTGCGCTCTGACCAGGACATTGCGAGGCGAACCCAGCAGCGGCGACGAGGGCCCACCGAGGCGCCCCAGAAGGGGGAGGGGCAAGCGGGGGCAGGGGCAGAGGCTTGCGTGCTTTGGCCTCCTCTGAGACTCCTCCTCCTCCTCCTCCTCCTCCTCCTCCTCCTCCTCCTCCTCCTCCTCCTCCTCCTCCTCCTCCTCCTCCTCCTCCTCTTCCTCCTCCTCCTCCCCCTCCTCCTCCTCCTCCTCCTCCTCCTCCTCCTCCTTGGGCCCCCCTGCCCACAGGGCGCTCGCCCGTGCCCGCCCGCAGGGCGGCCCCGCCGGACTGCGGCTGGTGGACGAGCGCCGGCACCTGGACGGCCAGGGCCAGCAGCCCCAGGGCCGCGGCCGCCGCGGGGCGCCGTGCGGCCATGGCCCTCGCCGGGGTCGCGCCCCGGGGCTGGGCAAAGAGTGCGGCCGGCCAACGGTGCTCCTCCTACTCCTCCTCACACTCCTCCTCCTCCTCCTCCTCGTCCTCCTCCTCCTCCTCCTCCTCCTCCTCCTCCTCCTCTTCCTCCTCCTCCTCTTCCTCCTCCTCCTCTTCCTCCTCCTCCTCCTCCTCCTCCATCCCTTCTCCTGATAAGTAACTCCCCCCTGCCGCACCACCAGGCGTGCCAGTAGGCCAGGCCATGCGCTTCGCTTGAGATTTTCTTGCAAATTCTTGTCCTGACGTCTGAACATTCTACAAAAGCTAAGGATGGACGGCCAGTGTTTTTTCAAACGTGGCTCTCACCTCAACGCCACGCACATTCGTCCCGAACGCTTGCAACAACTACAATGATGGAGGGCCTGTGATTTTGAAACTCGGCTGTCACCTCAGCACCGCGCACTTTGTTTCTCGAAGCTTGCAACAGCCTAAGTACAAGGATGCAGGCCTGTGGTTTTCAAAATGGAACTCTCGCCCTAGCTCAGCGCGCACTCTTGCTAAAGGCGCGCAACAGCTAAAAGGACGATGGGCAGGTGGCTTTTCAAATGTGGCTCTCGCCTGAGCGCCGCACACCTTCGTCCTAAAAGCACGAGGGAATTATAATAATGCACGATGGTGGTTTCAGAATGGGAGTCTCGCTCCAGTGCCGCCCAGCTTCGCTCAGACATGCTACAGGGATGGAGGGCCTGTGGCGTTCGAGATGGCTGTCTCGCCTCGGAGCCGCGTCCATTTTCTGAGATCTTGCAAGAGCTACAGGCATAGGCGGCATAGAGGTCGACTCGCGTTCAAAATGTGGCTCTCGCAGCACCGCCGTGTACTTTTCTTACTACCGGGCAGAGCGTGGTGCAACCGGCCGCGCCGAGCAGAGCTACAAAAGCCCAGAGTCCACGGCAACAGCGCATTTGGCAGCAGCGCCCACGAGCAGAGCGAGAAGTGGCAGCCAGCCCTGACGCTCCTCCTCTTCCTCCTCCTCCTCTTCCTCCTCCTCCTCCTCCTCCTGCTCCTCCTCCTGCTCCTCCTCCTCCTCCATCAAGACAGGCGAGCAGTGGCAGCATCGGACGGAGCGCAAGCCGAGTTGGGGAACAGATCCGGAGCCCTACATAATCAGCTACAGTGTGAGCAACAGCGCTAAGTACCGCGTGTGCGAGAAAGCAGGCGGTGGCAGCGGGGCTGCGAAGGACGAGCCCGACGTCATCAGCTACAGCGCGGCGACGGCGAGAAGTTGTAGCCACCGTGAGCGAGAGCGAGGGGACGGCAGAGGACGAACCCGAATCCATCAGCTGCAGCGCTGGAATCAGGGCATCACCTCCAGTGCTGGCCTCGCGCCGTGCGAGCGTGGCCAAACGTGGCCGCGCAGAGCTGGAGGCACAGCTAGGGGGCCACATGCGAACCCTACCCCTACCCCCCACGATTTCTGAGGGGGAGGGTGGGGTTCACTTCGTTCGGGAGCTCCCGAGCGAAGTGAACCCCACCCTCCCCCTCAGAAATCGTGGGGGGTAGGGGTAGGGTTCGCATGTGGCCCCCTAACAGCTGGAGCCAGAGAGTAAATGTCAGCAGCTGCACTGCGGGAACCAGGGCGTGCGAGAAGCCTGCGAGCCCTGGGAGACGAGACCGGAGCCAGACGCCACCGGCGGCACCGCCGGAGGAGATGCGCCCTGGAAGCGGGCAGGGCGGCAGCCGCGGAGCGGGAAGCGGGGCCATGCGGAGGGCCTTGTGCGAGAAGCGGGCGGCGGGGCTGGAGCACATCGGCAAGTCTAGCCCCTGTCGCTGCTCCAGAGCCGCGGCACTGGACCGCTCGGCGAGGAGCGGGAGGCGAGGTCCGAGCCCGATGCCATCTTGCCACACCGCTGCGATCCGGGCGTGCGAGAGCGGCGAGCAGCAGCAGGCGGTCATGGCCGCATCCTGCGGGAAGCAGGCGGAGCTGGAGTCCGAGCTGGTTGGCCACAGCGCCGGGCACAACGTGGGTGAAAACGGCATGCAGCGGCAGCGTACCCTGTCGCTTGTCAACGAGAGGTGGAAGGCGAGGCACAGACTCGATGTCATCAGCTCCAGCGCTGGAATTAGGGCGTGCGCATAGGGCGAATGGCAGGCGGCTCCCCAACCATTATGCGAGAAGCGGGAGGCGAAATAAGTGCCCGATGCCATAACTGCCAGCGCTAGCAAAAAAGCGTGCGAGAACGGCCAACAGCGGCCACTCGTGAGAAGTGGGAGGCAGAGCTCGAGCCCGAGACCAAACGCACAGAGCTACACTGTAAAAGTGGTGCCAGGGGCAGCTCGCGCGAGATATACACGTCGGTCGGAAAAAGTAGGTAAAAACATCAAGTAGGAAGGCGGTTAAAGTGGATTGGCTCCAGGCCCCCCAGAGAATAACAAAGCACAGCAACAGCGTGTCGATTCGTGAAGTGGTAAAGCGCTTGAAATAGATTGGGATCTGGGAATCCAAAAATACCTACTTAACGACCGGCGTGTATCGTCGCCACGGTGCTGGGAACAACTCGTGCGTGCAGATGCTCGTGGGGCCGTGGGGCAGATTCTCAGCTACAGAGCGAGGATCGGGGTCGTGCGAGAGCCAAGACAGCGGCAGCAGGCCCTGCTGCCGCAGAGGTTCGGACGAGTCAGTCTCAGCTGCAATGCAGAGACCCGCTCGTGACAGGACATTCAGACTGGAACCGAACTTTCTTGCCCAGGGAGGGCCTGGAGTCTGGAGTAGGGGAAACCTTCTTCGCCGCAATTCGGTTTGATTCGCCGCCTCGAAGGTTTGACCTGCAAGATCCTGCAAGATCCTCCTCCTCCTCCTCCTACTCCTCCTCCTCCTCCTCCTCCTGCTCCTCGTCCTCCCCGCCCTGCCCCTCCCCCTCCCCCTCCTCCTCCTCCTCCTCCTCCTCCTCCCCCTCCTCCTCCTCCTCCTCCTCCTCCTCCTCCTCCTCCTCGTCTTCCTCCTCATCCTCCTCATCCTTCTCCTCCTCCTCGTCCTCCTCCTCCATTCCCTTTCCTTATACCTAACTTCTCCCTGTCGCACCCCGAAGCCAGTTGTTAGGGCGGGCCGGGCGTTTCGCCTGAGACTTCCTCAACATTTATGTCTCTGAAGTTTAGACATGGAAAACAATGTTACAGTTGGAGGGTGGGTGGTTTTCAAAATGTGGCTCTCGCCTCAGCGCCGCGCACGTTCGATTTAGAGAACTGCAAGAGCTTCACGGATTGGGTGCGGGTGGTTTTGAAAATGTGGCTCTCGCCTTAGCGCCGCGCACGTTCGATTTAAACATGTGCAAGAGCTTCACGGACTGAGGGCGGGTCGTTTTGAAAATGAGGCTCTCGCCTCAGCGCCGCGCACAGTCGTTGTTTCTTAATAAACAAAAAATGCAAGAGCTTCACGGATTGAGGGCGGGTCGTTTTCAAAATGTGGCTCTCGATTTAGCGCCACGCACGTTCTTTCTTTTTCTGAAAATGCAGGGGTTTTACGGATTGAAGGTGGTTCCTTTTCATCATGTGGCTCTCGCCCTGGCGCCGCGCACATTCTTTTTACAAAAATTGCAAGAGCTTCACGGATTGAGGGCGGGTGGTTTTGAAAATGTGGCTCTCGCCCTAGCACCGCGCACATTCGTTTTTTAACATTTGCCAGAGTTTCACGGGTTGAGGGCGGGTGGTTTTCAAAATGTGGCTCTCGCCTCAGCGCCGCGCACATTCATTTTAAACACTTGCACAGAGTTTCGCCGTTTCCCATGATAAACGTACCAGAAATAACGTTTCGGAAAGATTTGGGTTATGTGTGCGCAATAGTTACGTTGATTCGCGGTGTTGAAGTCCCAAGAACGGCGTTCTGGCACGATTCCAGATCGTCAAGACGCAGCAGCCCGGTTGATCCGTGGTCCCGAAAACGATGCTTTGGAATGCTTCAGGATCTTCAAACGTTCGTTTTCCAACGAGGCAGTTCCCTCAACGGAAATGAACCTTCGTAGGGGCATATAAAGATAGAGCTTGGAGGGAGTGTGAATTCCAACATCGTTGATGACTCTTCGGTTTACACTGGTCATCGTCCTCCTCCTCACTTTCCTCCTCCTCCTCCTCCTCCTCCTCCTCCTCCTCCTCCTCCAGCTCCGCCTCCTTTCCTCCTCCTCCTCCTCCTTCTCCTCCTCCTCCTCGCCACCACGGCACGCCAACTCTAAATCATTTTCAGTGGAGAACACGTTCACCCCCCCACTTCTCCTCCTCCACTGTGGAGGAGGAGTAGGAGGAGGAGGAGGAGGACGACGACGAAGAAGAGGAGGAGGAGGAGCGGAGGAGGAGTAGAAAGAGGGAGGGTGGTTGCGGAGGCTCCACCGCCGTCCCCCCTCCTCTTTCTGCTCTTCCTCCGCCTCACAAGGCCCTCCCAGGGCCCCGAGGCCGTCAAGAGGCGAGCCGGGATGAGAGGCCCGTCCCCCGGAGAGGCCCCCAGAGGTCCAGGACCCGATCTTGCGACAGGCCCCAGTTCCAACGGGTAGCCGGCTGCAGAGGGGGAGGCTCCTCCTGCAAGACGCCGGCAGATCCACAGCACGACCTGACCTGCGCCGCTGTGTCGCACAGCTCCGTTGCGGGCCCCGCCGCTTGCGCGCCTCGGGCTTTTGGTGGTCCCCAAACGTGGTGGTGAGAACACCCGGTGGTGAGTTTTGGGCGATTTGGGTAATGGTTTTCGAGCGCTGGCTGGCCCAGGAAACGCAAAACCTCGTGGCGATCGCGTGTCCCAAAACCCGGTGGTGACCCAGAATTATTTTGGGAAGGAATCGGGGTCACCACCGGGTGTCTCACCACCTGGTTTGGAGACCACCAAGGCTTGTTCGGTACTGGATGTGCACGCCGGAGGGATCACCAGCACGGCATGCTGAGGAGCCGGAGCGGCCGCGGGAGGAAGAGAGGACGCCGAGGACTCGGGCCCCCAGGTCACGCCACCTCGCGCGTCGCGTGGAGCTGAGCGCGGAGCGCGATGATCTTCCCGCCCTCTAGCCAGCAACTCTGCTGACCACATCGCGAATCGCGGCCTGGTCTCTGTGCGGCTCAGAGAACACGCACAGGGACCG
>CAUYUJ010017066.1:101258-123758 GCA_963575745.1 Prorocentrum cordatum | reverse complement strand
ACAGAGGTGGCGGCACGCACACGGGGGTTGCGCGAGGGGGCTGGCCGTGCGATAAGGCGGGGTGGCTTCTCAGAGAAATCGGGAGGGCTTCTAAGATAGGTCGGCCATGTCCTCCTACAGGCGAATTCTTGAGAGAAACATGAGAAATAGTCAACTAGTACGCGAACATTGTCAAAAATAGCAAGCAAAATCGTCCCCAGGCTAGTTGTGGACTACTTTTGAAGATTCTTCCTGTAGAGGGACCTGCTCGACTTAATTCTAAGAACCCACCTGCCTCCTCAGACGCCCCCCTCGCGACGCCCTCCCGTGCTCGCCGCCAACAAACGCCAGCGAGCTTCCCCTCGGGCCAGCCGTCCTGGCCCACGGAGCGCGTCAGCAGGTCGGTGGCGTCGCCGCCTCCGCTCAGCCGTCGCCTGCTTCCTCTGCGGCCCCCGCGGCTTTCTCGGCCGGCCTCGAGCCCGCCTTCAGCTCCTTGGCCTTCTGCCGCTTCCTCTTCTTCAGCTCGCCCTTCTCGCAGAAGTGGCAGAAGTCACACTCGAAGCCCTTGCGGCACTTGTCCTGCTTCTGGTGGAAGTAGGCGCAAGGCTGACACTCCCTTATGTCGTGGAGATGTCTTTTCTCCTTTTCAAGGTCCGACGGGAAGAGAGTAGACCGCTCAAGGTCTACTGGGAAAGACATCGTTGGTGGCCCTGGATGTAGTCCCGGAGGTGGTCCAGGCTCTTCAACGTGAATAGACAAGTTCTTCACTGTCACTTTCATGGGCTCGTCCAGCGCCTTTGCCGTGTCCTCAACACCAGCAGATACAATATGTATCTATTTCTCTATTTCTATGTCTCCCTATCTCTCTCTCTCTCTCTCTGACTCTCTCTCTATCCCTCTATGTACATATATATATATGTATAGATATGTATATATATATATATATATATGTATCCCTCTCTCTCGCTCGCTCTCCCTCATGTGTATATACATATTTGGACAGATATACGCGAGAATCCCCCGCGCCCGCTTCGCGCGCGCTCAGGTAGCCTTGGAGTTCTTATACACACCCTCACTTTCCAGAGTTCCTTCTGCTGTCTTCGCTTCTTACATAGTAGCCTTGTGCGACAACAGTGGGGAGGGTTCACTTGAAAAGTATGTTAGAGAATGCCTTAGAAGAGAGGAGGACGCTTATGCCCTATGCTCTTCCTTCCTCTTCCTCTTCCTGCTCTTTCCTTCTTCTCGTCCTTCCGAACGTTTTTTATATGATACCCCTGTCTTCTATGTTCTACCTGGAGACACGCGTGCGCTTCGCGCGCATTCAGGTTCTAGCGCGGGACATGGCAACATAAGAACATCACTGATGCACGTCGTGACCTCTTCTGGGGCGTAATAATATTTGGGGTATCCCACTCAGTCCTCCATTCCTCTTCCATCCTCCTTCCCTGCATCTACTCCTCCTCCTCCTCCTCCTCCTCCTCCTCCTCCTCCTCCTCCTCTCCTCCTCCTCCTCCTCCTCCTCCTCATCATCATCATCATCATCATCATCTTCCTCCTCCTCCTCCTCATCCTCCCTATCCCGCGTTCCCCTGCTCCCCATCCCTTCCCTCTTGTCATTGTTCCATTGGCCTCCATGCAAGATTGATCGGTGCAATGGGAAGGGCCCTGCTGATATTGAGCTGCCATGTGCAACACGGCGAATAAAAGTTGCCTCGTCAAGATCGGCAAGGCCTCGTGAGTAATTCCCCAATCAGTGCTTGCACCAACGGGGCCCTAGCGGAAGTTGGAAAATTTGGCGAAAATGTCCCGCCGATTTTGGTCGCACGCTGAGTTCCCAGGTTCCCGGTTCCGGGTTCCCGGGTTCCCAGGATTCGGGCCCGATTTCGGTGGGCGGCGGGGTTCCCAAGTTTCTGGGTTCCTGGTCGATCTTCTTATCGATCGGTCTCGCCATCGATCCCATTACCCTTTTCTCTATTGATCTCATTATCGTTCTCACTATCGATCTCACAATCGATCTCACTATCCAGTGCTTGCACTGAAGGGGTCCTAGCGGAAGTTGAAAAATTTGGCGAAAATTTCCCGCCGATTTTGGTCGCACGCTGAGTTCCTGGGTTGCTGGATCCGGGTTCCCGGGTTCCCGGTGATTGGTTCCCGGGTTCCCAGGTTCCTGGTTCCGGATTCCAGGCCGATTTCGGTGGGCGGCGGGGTTCCCAGGTTTCTGGGTTCCTGGTCGATCTTCTTATCGCTCGGTCTCGCCATGGGTCCCATTACTCATTTCTCCATCGATCTCATTGTCGATCTCAGTCGATCTCACAATCGATCTCACTATCGATCTCACAATCGATCTCACGATCGATCTCACGATCGATCTCTCTATCGGTCTCATTGAATCGACTTCACGATCGGTCTCACGATCGACCTTATAGTCGTCCTCTTTATCGATCCCACGAACGATCTCACAATCGCTCTCAATATCCATATCACTAATTTTCAAGCCATCAACTGATTGTTTTTTTCTCTGGTGTCATGTTTGAACACCCAGGCTGAAGTGTGCCGAGAATGGTCCAGCGGAGGGCTTCTGGAACGTTCTGGAGCATGTGGTGATGGGGCGCTCGCGCTTGTCACATCAGGGTGCCGTTTGCAGCCATCGTCGCGCATGGTGGGTATGCTCGCTGCACACTCGCACATGAAGGTCGTCTTGGGGGTCATCCTGGAGGTCAGGATTCCTGAGGGTGCTCTGGGGACGGGGGACGTGCGTGGAAGGAGGCTTGGGAGACACCTTGGAGGGAAACTGGTACAGCAGGAGGGAGACCCTTGGGCCTTGGGGCCTCAGATATGCCCGCGTGCGCGAGGAGCGCAAGATGAGATCCCACGGAGGGCCCTAGGGCCTAAGGGCCGACATAGTATGGAGACAATTTCCGGAAACTAAGAAGACCTTTCTTAAACCGAAGGGACAACACTACGACGTAACAACTCGTGGAGAGCTTTCGGAACCGACTGCAGCAGGTCCCGTCACAGGGAGCCCGTCAATGTCTCTGTGGGCAGTCCGGGGGCCCTCGCGATCTCTGCGGCGCCACGACGGAACCAGCGAGCCTCAGAATGCTCCAACGCAGGCGGTCGGGAACGTGATGTGGGATGTGATGGGGAGCCGTGCGGGACCCCCTGAGGGCCGTGTGCGAGAAAGGAGGAGGAGGAGGAGGCGGCGGCGGCGGCGGCGGCGGCGGCGGCGGAGGAGGAGGAGGAGGAAGAGGAGGGAGGAGGAGGAGGAGGAGGAGGAGGAGGAGGAGGAGGAAGGGAGGAGGAGGAGGAGGTAGGGGAGGAGGAGGAGGTAGGGGAGGAGGAGGAGGAGGAGGAGGAGGAGGAGGTAGGGGAGGAGGAGGAGGAGGAGGAGGAGGAGGAGGAGGAGGAGGAGCAGTGCAGGGTCGTCCGGCGAACGTCGCGGGCAGCCTCGGGGCCCCTCTGTGCGACCTCCGTGGAGCCCGCATGGGGATGGCTCCACGGTTCTCTCGGGAGCCTCCGTGAGACGTGGCGGCGCAGGACTGGGGCGGGCCTCTCGTTGGTGGACCCAAACACACCCGGTGGTGACGTGGTGGTGAGAACACCCGGTGGTGAGTTTTGGGCGATTTGGGTAATGGTTTTCGAACGCTGGCTGGCCCAGGAAACGCAAAACCTCGTGGCGACCGCGTGTCCCCAAACCCGGTGGTGACCCAGAATTATTTTTTGGGGGAATCGGGGTCACCACCGGGTGTCTCACCACCTGGTTTGGAGACCACCAATCTCGACGGGATGTTCGAAGCATCTCGGGCGCCCCTCGGGGTTTCAGAAGGGCCACTGGAGGGTTTCTGGAGGCAGGCAGGGGGCTTCGTGAGCGGTCTTGGCGCCATCATGGGCCGCCTCGGGGTCCTGCTGAGCCGCCGTGCATCCGGGGCGTTCCTGGGGCGCGCTTGGACGCCCTCTTTAGGGCCCTCTTGGAGCTCTCTTGTGACGTCTTGGGACGCTCTTAGGGGTATCGTGCCCCTTCACGGCGTGGTCTGGGAGGACCAGGGGGCCGTCTTGGGGCGTCGGAAACCTAAAAAGGCGGGAAGGCCACACACCTTCGAACATGTATAGGAAAGCCACTGAGTTGTGCCTATCGTTGCCCTCCTGGACGTCCTCTTGATGGCCTTGCAGGGCACCTTGAGGGGCCCTGGGGCCATCTTGAAAGGAGTTGGGAGTGTCTCAGAGCGCTCTTGGGCCGTCTGAAAATCCACTCGAGCTCTTTCGTGTGAGAATCCCACCAGCCCTTTAGGGCGTAGGTGGTTTAACGAGTTTTGTGTTCTCTCCCTCTGCTTCCCCTGCTCGGGGGGGGGGGGTCGATCGGGTCCGAGGCGACCCGCAGCCAACCTGGAACAATGAGGATCCCATGATCACACACACACACACACAACCGTCCTTGACGAAACACGCTCTGCCTCCAAATTCGGAGCATGCGCAACCAACCCGATGCGGGCCCGCCCACCATCCCTGTCAAAAACAATGCAAACTACACGCTGTGGCAAAATACGGAGTCATGCTCGTGAGGCCCGCGAGTACTTTGTATTGTTTGTTGACAGGGACCGCGGAAGTGTCAGCATATTGCCTGCTGCGCGCAATTCTACCATTCCTGGCAAAACATACAACATGTATATCACGGATAGATCTGGATCATGCGCGGCCACCCCGCGATCACTGTCAAGTTGTTTTTGACAGGGACGGCGGGGGTGGTGGCGTATGGCCTGCTGTGCGCAGGCCCACCAGACATAATGATGGGCATTGGTTTTCGACAAGGGACGGTGGGGGCCAGCATGTTTCCCAATGTGTGCTGTCACGTGCGCAGGCGCACCTGACACACTACGCACGTGCCCCGAACGTGGCGCACCTGGTGCGGCTGGCGTATGCGGCACACCTGGGGCACGCGGAGGCACGTGGCGCATCTGGCGCACCAGGCGTGCCTGGCACGCTCGGGCCCCAGGGTTGCCTGGCGCGCGTGGCGCGCCTGGCACGCGTGGCGCACCTTGCCCCAGCGTCGCGCACACGGGCTCGGTCTTGGCTCCCAGCAGCTTCCCATCCAAAGACGACCGCTGAACATGCCGAGGCTCGAGTGGGAGTGAGCTAGACGGCTTGCTGTGTAGAAGGGTGTCTTGACCCTTCCTGGACCTGGGAGGGGGGGACGGGCCCAAGATGGCTCCTAGAGGCCCCTCTGCAGCCCAAGACTGCCTTCAGGATGGCTCGAGATAGCCAAGAGGCCCCATGACAGCCCCCAAGACGGTTCCAAGTGACTTTGGAGATTTTCTACGCAGCCTCCGAGAGGCAAACATCCTGCAAAAACCCACAGGACATCACTGGTGGTTGCCTTCTCGCTGTTTCGCTTCCGATGAGCCCGGCGCAAGAGAGTCCCAAGAGGGGCCCAAGAGGGCCCCAAGAGCGCCCAAGAACGGCCCAAGAGGGCCCCAAGACGCCATTCTTGAGTCTCCGAGGGGGAGACATCAATTGGGCACCCTCCCCATGTTTGAGCCATGGGGCCCTAAAGGACTCCCAGACCCCCCCAGTGAGCCCCAAAAGAGCCTCAAGACCCCCAAACTGAGCCACAAGAGGGCCCCAAGAGTGCCCCAAGAGGCCTCACGGGGATCCCAAGAGAGCCCCTAAGATGGCCTCAGTGGGCAGTCAAGGACCTCTCACAACAACATACCTCCAAAGCCCGACTTCTCATCCTCGTTGTCATCGTCCGGTCCTTCCCTCCTCATGTCCTGCATCCTCCCTCCCTCATCCTCCTCCTGCCTCTCCTCCTTCTCCTCCTCCTCCTCCTCCTCCTCCTCCTCCTCCTCCTCCTCCTCCCCCTCCTCCTCCTCCCCCTCCTCTTCCTCCGCCTCCTCCTGGCCAAACCGGATTCGGCCCCCCGTCGGTTCCCTTTCTTAAAAATATGCGCGCACACTCGTTCATCAAAAATCACAAGTTTCAAGAACCCCTTGCAAAAAACGGAACGAAGTGCACACGCGCGCGCCGTCGCGCGCGCATGCCGAACTCCTTCAGAAAACTTCGGTTTCGGAAAGATTGTAAAGCCGAGTGTCTAAATAACTTCAAAACCCCGCCCCCCCCCCTCCCCACAAAAAAACATGGATTCGCAACACGGATGTTCAACAAAAGCGTGCGCGCGCGATTACGCATTGTGTAAAAAAAGCTTCGCCACAGTATCATACATGCTACCAAGCGGCCTTCGGGCGCGCGCATGTCGAAATCGTTCGAACGCCCTCGCGCGCGTGCTGGGGTGGCACGATCCGTGTCAAATAATACCATGCCTTCCAAAACCTGCACCGCCGACGCGAAGACGCCGTCGTCGTCGCCGGCGTGATCAGCATCGGCGCCGTCACTGGCTGCCCCGTCGCCGCTGCCAACATCGTCACCAACATCGCTACTATCATCATCGTGTCTACCATTGTCGACGTTGCCATGATACCGCGCCCGCCCAAGTCGCCGACTCGCACTGAAGTGCCTGCTGGGATGTGCCGAGCGGTCAACGCCACCGCGTTCGCGTCAAACGCGCCAAACTAGCTGCCCGCTGCTCGCGCGAGCATGCGCGGGCTAGCGCGGCCGCAGAGATGCACCAGCCAACACCCAGCACTCATCGCAATCGCCCCCGCATGGGTTTTACAAACCAAGTTGCGGGTGGGTGGGTGGGCTGATTGCGCGAGCAATAGAGTTGACAACTTCGGGTTCGGCAAGTGAGTTGCACCACATACATTGCACCGCATGGGTTGCACCACATATTTTGCACCACACATACTGCACAACATAGATTGCACAACATAGAGCGAACCACATTGACAGCTCAACATAGTACAACCTAAATCGCACCACATAGATTGCACCACATATATATATATATGTATATATATATATATATGTGTGTGTTGCACCGCATATATTGCCGCATGCAGAAAGCACCGCATATCTTGCTGCACAAAGGTTGCCCCCTCCAAAACAAAACATACTGTTTAGGGTCCACGCTGGTTGGCATTAGTTGGTAAATGTCGGGGGCGCGCGATGGTTGCTGAATGCGTTCGACATGCGCGCGCGTGCGGCACACATGCCTTCTTTTGACATAACGCTGCATACGAAAACGAACAAAAAAACATTGCCTGTCTGATCGTTTCGGCGAGTTGAAGCGCAAAGAAATATGTCAGTGATCTTCATGTTGAGAAACCAATTGGTTTCCACAACTGTTGAATAGCCACGTCTTGAAATTGTTCGGGGACCATTAGCTGTTGAATGCTTTAGATTGGAACGCGCGCGCATATAGGCAATGTCGGGCTTCCATTCCTCCTCGTCCTCCTCCTCCGCTAGATTCCCAGATATCCCAAGGCGCTCCCGAGGTCCAGAGAGAGCCCCTCGATCCTCCTGGAGCGGGGTCCTCCGGAATGGCGGTCGGACCAGCGCCGTCCTCGAACCCGAAGGAAGCAGGGGGGCTCTCCATGTCCACCTTCTGCGGACCGATGCCAGGGGTGCGCGCGGAGCAGTCGGCGGACCTGCCCGTCCCCGCGGAATGAAGAAGGGGAAAGGAGGAGGAGAAGAGAAGGAGGAGGAACAGGAGGAAGAGAAGCAACAGTAGCAGGGGCAGCAGTAGGAGGAAGGGGAAGGAGGAGGAAGAGGAGGAGGAGGAGGAGAGAGGAAGAGGAGGACAAACGAGAGGTAGGCAAAGTAAGGGGGGAGGAGTAAGGGGGGAGGAGCGAAGAAAGAAAGAGGAGGAACGGAAAGGATGGAAAGGGCACCTCCTCTCCAACCGCATCCCTCTCCTAAGTTCCAATTTCTCCTGCCTTTCCCCCCACATCCATCCCCTGTCCTCCGTCTCCTCCTGCTCCCTGTGCCACCCCACCTTTCCGAACCACATCGTTCTCCTCCCCGTCCTCCTCCTCCTCCTCCTCCTCCTCCTCCTCCTCCTCCTCCTGCTTCTACTCCGGCTCCTGCTAATCCATCTCCTCCTCCTCCTCCTTCTCCTCCTCCTCTTTCTCCTCCTCCTCCTCCTTCTCCTCTTCCTCATCATCATCATCATCATCATCATCATCATCATCATCATCATCATCATCATCATCATCATCATCATCATCATCAGCATCAGCATCAGCATCAGCATCATCATCATCACCTCAACAACATCATCATCATCATCATCATCATCATCATCATCATCATCACATCATCATCATCATCATCATCATCATCATCATCATCATCATCTTCATCTTCATCATCATCAGAAGCAGCATCAGCATCTGCATCTGCATCTGCATCAGCATCATCATCATCATCATCAGCAGCAGCATCACCAGCAGCAGCACCATCACATCACAATCACCACCACCACCACCACGATCATCATCATCATCATCATCATCATCATCATCATCATCATCATCAGCAGCATCAGCATCAGCTGAATCATCAGCATCATCATCATCAGAACCACCACCATCACGACCAGAATCAGCACCATCATCAGCATCAGCATCATCATCATCAGCATCACCATAATCATCATCATTATCATCACCATCGTCATCATAAAAAAAACATCATCATCATCATCATCATCCTCATCATCATCATCATCATCATCATCATCATCATCATCATCATCATCATCATCGACACCCTAATCGTCATCAGCATCATCATCATCATCAGCAGCATCATCATCCTCATCCTCATCCGCATCCTCATCTTCATCCTCATCATCATCAGCATCATCATCATCATTATCCTCATCATCGTCGTCATCGTCATCGTCATCGTCATCGGCATCATCATCATCATCATCATCATCATCATCATCATCATCAGCATCATCATCATCCTGCTCCTCCTCCTCCTCCGTCTCCACGTCCTCATCCTCCTCCTCGTCCTCATCCTTCTCGTCCTGCTCCTGCTCCTGCTCCTTTTCCTCCTCCTCCTCCTCCTCCTCCTCCTCCTCCTCCTCCTCCTCCTCCTCCTCCCCACCGCCTCCCGAACGTCCACGGAAACCCAAGAACCTTCTGGAGGCCTGAAAGCCCCCACCCCCTTCCTCCCCCCCCCCCCCCGGAAAAGATGCGCCAATACAAAACATAGTTCGACCCCCCCCCCACCCCCCTCCTCTTGCAAGGAGGGGTGGCGAAGGAGGCAGGAAGGAGGACGGAGGGGGACGGAGGCCGGGAGAAGGAAGGAGGCAGCAGTGCTCTACAACTATAAGAACACCACAAAGATCTGTTGTGGTGAAACAGGAATTGCCATTATTCCTCTTCGTCATCATCATCATCATCATCATCATCATCCTCATCATCATCATCATCATCATCATCATCATCAGCATCATCAGCAGCATCATCATCAGCATCATCATCACCATCATCATCATCACCACCACCTCCGCCACCAGCATTATCATTATCAACATCATCATCGTCGTCATCATCATCAGCATAATCAACAGCACCAGCAGCAGCGTCAGCAGCATCATCATAATCGTAATGCTGTTTAAAAGAATAATAAGAAGAAGACGAAGAAATACAACCAATGATTAGAATAAGCAGTAATGCTAATAATACTCATCATAATGAGAATGATAAGCATCACCAGCATCATCAGCATCATCAGAATCATCAGCATCATCCTCATCATCAGCATCATCAGCATCACCAGCATCAGCGGCATCAGCATCATCATCAGAATCCGCATCCGCATCAGCAGCAGCATCAGAAGCAGCAGCATCAACATCACCATCAGCAGCATCATCAGCATCAGCAGCAACATCATCATCAGCAGCATCGTCAGCAGCACATACATCAGGATCAGCAGCATCATCATACGTAAGTGGCATCGGCATCATCTCAACATCAGCACCATGATCTGGATCATCATCGCTATCAGTATCATCATCAGCAGCAGCATCATCATCAGCAGTCATCAGAATCATCAGCATCATCATCGGCATTAGCATCATCAGCACCGTCATCGGCATCATCTTCATACTCGGCATCACAATCATTATCAGAAGCATCATCATCAACATCAGTATCGTCACCACAGTCAACATCATCAGCATCGTCGAAATCGTCCTCGTCCTCGTCCTCATCCTCCTCCGATTATCCTCATCATCACGCTCCTCCCCTCGTCACCGTCAACCACAACATCGTTACCAACAAAACCACTACCATCATCATCCGCATCTTCCTCACCACAAGCAGACTCATCAACAGCTGCATGGCCATGAAAATTACAATCGCCGTCATCCTCATCAACATCATCACTATCATTGTCCTCCTCCTTTTCGTCGCCGGCATCAGAATCACTGTCACAATCGCAATCGCGCTCGTCATCGTCGTCAGCATCACCGACAGCATGACCAGCGATCACCACGGTGACCACCACCCTCATCCCCATCCTCATCCTCATCCTCCTCATCGCCACTTCCATCATCACCATCACCACCACCATCGTCGTCACTATCCTCCTCCCCCTTCTCCTCCTCCTCCTCCTCCTCCTCCTCCTCCTCCTCCTCCTGTTCCTCTTCTTCCTCCTCCTCCGCCTCCTCCTCCTCCTTCTCCCCCGCGGCCCTTGCACCCGCAGACCATTGCAGCGGATGTCCACCAGGACCAAGCGTGTGATGGAAAATCACGCCGGAAAATATGAAACCTCCACGAGGCTGCGGGCGACGCGACCCTGACCCAGACTTCGGGAGGGTCTCGCGCGAATAATGACAAACAGGTGATTGAAGAGGCGGCCTGCGAAGGCTGCAACACGCAACGAACATGTCACGAATTACGGACCGCAAAAGCGGAAGTATTTATATACGTCAGCAATGCGAACTGGGTTAGGAAAAAAATCTGGGTAACGCCAAAACAGGTCCCGCGGGCGACGGGCCTTTAGGTAACGCAAAAACCGGCCCCACGGGCGCTGGAGTGGATGCCACACGGCAGATGCGGAAGGAGGAAGAGGACGACGAAGAACGGGGGGATGGGGAGGAGGAGGAGGGGAACTAAACTAGCCCACCGCGGCCCGGGGCCAAGGGGTCTGCGCCACCACACCCCCACGTTAGGCGCCCCTGGGGCCGCGGGCCATGTCGGCGCCAGGAAGAGGGGAAGAGGAAGAGGAGGGACAGGGAAAAAAGTTAAGGTAACTAGAAAAAACCGAACCGGCCCTGAAAAGCGAGGCCAGCGAACTACGAAGGGATCAGGGGCCCAGCCAAAGCTAGGAGCCGGGCGTTCCAATGCTGCAGAGTGGTCGCCGAATCCTGCCAGACGAGGCTCACGTTCGCAGAGCGCTCTTCCTGGTCCTTGTTGTTTACACAGAGAGCGCACCAAGGTGATAATGCATTCCCCAGGGCGGCCGAGGCAGGACACCAGTGCAGGGGTGATCTCCAGCTGGGCATACTTCCGGCGCTTCGTGGCCTCCACGACCGCGATGGCGGCACCATGTCGCGTGGTGCGGGGGTTCTGGCCACCCAACCTTGCGATGGCACATCGATATGCTCTGTTTCGCCCCGGTGGCTCTGGAAATGCAGATCGGGCCGACGATCATCTGACAAGAAGGTGGTCGTGCTGCTCCGCGATGGCCGGACACTCTGTGATGTCCGTAATGGTTTTCCCGAGCGCGTCACGAAGAACATTGTGACGGCCGTTCACCATGCCGCCCACACCGCACATGATAGGGCGCCGACCATGCAGATCGCGCGCACCCACACAGTGCATTATTGGGGCGGTCCTGCCGGGGCTTCGAACGGTGGAGACACGGACCGACGGACTGGAACACAGAAAAATTCATCCGGAAGCGGACGCACGTCACGAACGTCTCGTCGGACATGGAGTGCTGAGGCCGCCGCGGTGGGAGAAGCCAAGCGCTCGCCCCAGGGCCACCGCTCTCCTTACAGGCAATGACAGACTCATCGCTCGCGTCACATTCGGATAGAATGTAGCCGCGCGCGCAAACTGCGAGTCACCACTTCCGTGCCGGCCTCGGGTCGTCATGGCCGAGAAAACGTGCGAGGTCTGTGAGGCTCACGACGCCCTTACCACGCACGGAGCGTACCACCGAGGTAGTCGACGACGCAAGGGAGGGTAAGCGTTCCATGACATCGTGGGAAGACGGCAGGCCATGCCTGTCGGCGGCGCGGGCCACCGCCGGACCCAACGAAGCCAAGTAGAATGCCTCCGCGGAGTGGTATGCACTGTGGAGCCCCATGCCCCATGCCGCCGTCCCGCCATGGGAGTAATCACTGGTGATGCTCCACACCGGGATATGCGGCCATGTCGATGCCCAGTAGGTCGTGGACCCCGGACAACAGCGCCTTGTTAAAGCTCAAAGATACCAGATCTGGGGTGGGCACGTTCTGCGCAACGTAATTGATGTCGCCAGTGGTAGCCATCCGCACGAGCAGGAAGGCCGACTGGACACTCAATGCGGCACCACGCAGGTCAGCCACCCGATCCAGGAGAGCATCTCGACGAGCCTCGATGCGGACCGCGGACGCCACGTCAACCGATACGGTGCCATCGGCCTTCGGCATCGGCAACGGCAGCTTCAACACGACGGGCACGGCTGCAAACACCGGAATACCAGAACCGCCAGTCCCGCACGGGCCTCGCGCGGCGACGCAACACTTCGACAGCTTCACTCGAAGCCCAGCTGGGGCAAACACGGCGCCGAGGCTGTCGCAGATGGCCGGCAGATCCGCGGGCTTGGCCAGCACATACGTGTCATCCTGTTGGCCAAAGACAACACCGCGCTCAGCGAGTTCAGCGTGCGCGTCGACGAGTGCGACGGGGGCGAAGATGCTGGAGGCGGGGCAGCCCTGGTCGAGGCCGTCGAACGCGTCGATCCTGTGGACTGCCCCCTCCTCTCCTTTGTACACGTGGCTCCGCGGGACGCGGATCCAAGAGAGAAGCTCGGCCATGCGCGGGATCTTGCGGGCGACCTGCTGCTCGAGAATTTCGATATTCATGGAGTTGTGCATGTTCTCGATGTCTATCCCCAACAACGCACGTCCCGGGTCGAGCATCCACTCGATTCGCAAGTCGTGGCGAAGGCTAGTGCAGCCGCCAGGGCACGCCACCCCGTACTGCGTGTCCCCCACGGCGGCCCGCGCCTCGTCGATGAACATCTTCACCCAGGCTCGCATCGCAGTGCGCCACATCGCGCTGCCTCTGGCGGTGAGCTGCCCCGCGCTGTCCGTCTTGAGCGGGGCGTTGAACCACGCGGAACGGTGGATTCGGATCGCCACACGCGGGGCGCGCCCGGAAGGCAGCAAGGCGAGGACCCGCGCCAAGAGGGGGGTCGAGCCGGGGACCGCGTCGGAGCGGCGGATGTGTTCGTAGGCTGTGCCCGTCGGACCAGCCCCACGCGTCGGCGGCACATGGCGGAGCTCGTCGGCGATAAAACCAGCGAGCTCCTGGACAACCTCAGGGGAGGCAGCCGGCAGCAGGGGAGGATCGCCCATCGGCTCGACAAGGAACTTGGCGCGGAGCTCGCCCACGACAGCGGGGCCCGTGGCAAACGAGACGGGCTCGATGACGCGCGAGATCGTCTTGCGGACGGCACTGTTGCGGATCAGCGTCCCGATGGACTGCACCTCCTTCGCTGCCACGGCCTCCGCGGAACGCGGCTGAGCTAGTGCCGAAGTGCGCCAGCGGTTGTTATCGACGTCGGTGACGAGCCGGTGCCAAGCCCCAGGCCAGAAAGCGCCCCTGCGAGCAGAAATGATCCTGCTCAAGGTCGCATGACCTTGGCGTCGGCTGCCGCCGCGGCTGCAGGGGGCAGCACCAAGCACCAAGGCGTCGAACGCGGAGAAAAGCTCCCACGCTCGATCAAAGTTCACGTTGCCCCCACCCTCGTCGGCGGACAAAATGGCGCGGCACGTTGCTGCCTGGGCCTCCTGCGCGTTCGCCTCCCAGTGGGGGGAATGTGCCTCAAACACTGGTGGCACTCGATGCACCTGTCTCAGGGGCTGGCGTCGAACTGCTCCATGTGTTTGAGTTCGCCCATGGATGGGGCGGCAGCCGCCGGGGGCTCTCCAGGGGCCGGCGTGGACGGGGTGGCACAGGAGAGGGCGAACGTGAGCGCTGTCTTCGCAACGGGGCCCAACTCTCCGAAATTCACAACCTTGTCCGCGGTCACCCTGTAGGCCCCAGAACATCGTGCATGAAGAAGGCGAGTATGCTTGGTTCTGGCGGGCCGCAACCGCAGGGCGTCCACGTCAAAAGCCTCGTGGCACACTTAGCAGATAGCCTTGTGCCGCTTCGGCTGCGGAGAAACCTCCCAGGTCGTGTCGAGGGTGGCGGCAACGGGGCGAGACGCGCCAGAGCCTCTTGACGACTGCATTTTGGACGCCCGAAATGGGCACGGAAACAATGGGTACAATGCCCAACAACAAATGTTGTCCCAAACCAACAGCGGCCGCTGTTGGGCAGGCGGCCTCCCGTCTCAAACGGACACAGGCCGCGGCGGCGCGGACAGCGAGTCCTGTTCACAGTGAACAGGAACTGCTGTTGGGCATTGTACCCATTCTTTCCGTGCCCATTTCGCTCGTGCAGATACATGCGCCTCCCGCGGAGCAGGGGGCCGGCGCCGCTGCCGCTGCCGCGCGTACGCAGCCCGCCGAGCCGCGCGGCGAGCGGCGCAACCCGAGCACGGCCCGGCGGCGGCCTATCGGCCGCCAGGCAGCCCCGCCAAGGCCATCGCGGTCGGGCTGATGCGCGATCCTTGCGCCATTGCAGAGTGCTTTGACTCCCTCCATCCCTCCCTCCATCCCTCACTCCTCCTCCTCCTCCTCCTCCTCTCCTCCTCCTCCTCCTCCTCCTCCTCCTCCTCCTCTCCTCCTCCTTCGTCTCTCGTCGTTGTCCTCCTCCCTCCTCCTCCTCCTCCTCCTTCTCCTCCTCCGCCTCCTCCTCTCCTCCACCTCCTCCTCCTCTTCCTCCTCCTCCTCCTCCCTCCTCCTCCTCCTCCTCCTCCTCCTCCTCCTCCTCCTCCTCCTCCTCCTCCCCTCCTCATTATCCTGTTCCTCCTCCTCCTCATCCTCCTCCTCCCTCGTCTCTCGTCTCTCGTCTCTCGTCCTCCTCCTCCTCCTCCTCCTCCTCCTCATCCTCTTCTTCCTGTTATTCCTCCTGTTCCGTCCTAGTAGCATTCGTATGATTATTACGATTTGTATTATTTTGTAGTGGGACTATCATTACTGATCTTATTATAGTAGTATTAGTCGTGTGATTATAATTAGAAATATTATTAGTGGCATCAATGTTAGCAGTGCTGGTAGTACTAGTATTACGAGTAGCCGTAGTATGATCTGTGGTTTTAGTAATATTAATAATACGAGTATGATTAATGATGCTAGTATCAGTCATGTTATTATTGGTCGGCAGAACCATATCAATATTGGGATGGTTCGTATTATCAGTATAAATATCAATCGTACTACTGCTTGCAGTAGTATCATGAGCCGTACGATCACTGATAATAGTACTAATATGAAAATTATTAGTAGTAGCATTACTATGAGAATAGTTAGTATGCTCGGTTGTATAGATATGCCCACGAATATTAGTAGTGGTATTATTAATGATACAAGTCTGCTTCGTACTGCTACGATTTGTATTATTCATACTATTACTAAGAGTGCCAATGCTAGTATCAATATTACTGGTAGTATTACTACCAGTAGTATTCATAGCACCGGTATTGGTATTCGTAGCCGTAGTACTACTTTTACGAGGGGGTGAATTACTATGTGTCTTACTAATGTCCTTCTTATTGCGATTAGTAATAGTGATACGGTCGTGTGTTATTATTATTCTCCTTCGCAATATTATTATTAATACTGTTGGTATTCGTATTCTCCTTCGTCGTATTATTCCGTACTATTAATATTATTCGTCTTCCTCATCCTCCTCCTCCTCCTCCTCCCCCTCCTCCTCCACTTCCTCCTCCTCCTCCACGTCCTTCTCCTCCTCGTCCTCCTCCTCCTCCTCCTCCTCCTCCTCCTCCTCCTCCTCCTCCTCCTCCTCGTCCCTCTCCTCGTCCTCCCCCCTCTCCTCCCACCTCCACCCACCGAGGGGGGACCGCGCGGAGGCACTGTGCCCTCGGGGCCCCCACCCCGCCCAACCTGCGATCGCGGGTCGCCGCCGCAGCCCAGCTGGCCTGGCTGGCCGCCGCCTCGACGGCCGCAGCAGTCGCCGCCGTCGTCGTCGCAAGATCGGTCAGCAACGAATCCCATGGGGCTCCTCCTCCTCCTCCTCCTCCTCCTCCTCCGCCTCCTTCCTCCTTCCTCCTTCCTCCATTCCTCTCCTCCTCCTCCTCCTCCTCCTCCTCCTCCTCCTCCTCCTCCTCCTCCTCCTCCTCCTCCTCCTCCTCTTCCTCCTCCTCCTCTTCCTCTTCCTCCTCCCCTCAAGCCACCTGGGCGCGAGACACCATGTTGGCAGCTTCTCGTCCGTCCCCTGCGCCTGCCCGTGGCGCTTGAGGCACTTTGCTCGGAGGCCAGTCTCTGGACCCTCTGGGCATCGACCAAGGCAAGGGTAAAATCACAATGTGTGCACGCGTCTGGTCCCGTTGTTCTCAATGCCGTCAGTGTGAGTTCAATGATATTATGATTATGCAGAAGAAGCTGTGCTAAGGGTGTGGGAGTCCAGTCAGGCTTCACAAACCAGGGGCTACCTCACGGACCAGACAAGTCTCCTTCGATGATGAGGAGGCCAGCTTGGTCCACCCGCCGGGCATCCTGCGCTCGGCCTCGCGCAGCGCCTCCCCCGCGCGCGGAGGCATCGGCGCTGGTCCAAGGGGGCGCAGAAGGGCGCGGCGGCATCCAGGGCGACTCGCACGACGGCGTGAAGCAGGATGCGGGGGACTCCGCCCTCTCCCTGCCGCAGCGCGGCGGCGGCGGCCGCCAACGACCCCACCCTCCGAGAGCAGCTCCTGCAGCAGGCCGAGACGCTCGAGGAGGCGGAGCGCGCTGCCGCAGGTGCCGACAAGAGCTCGGCGGTGGCCGCGCTGCGAGGGACCGACGGCCGCCACAGGGACGCCGACCACGAGCACAGCCGGGCCGCGCATAGAATGTGCTGCGCCGGGAGGCAGCGCTGAGCAAGGCCAGGGTGAAGGAGGAGGAGGAGGCCGCGGCAGTACTGGCCAAGGCTGCCCTTGCGCGTCGCAGGGCAGCCCAGGCGGTGGCGCACGCCGAGGGTGTTGGGGAGGGAGGCCCGAGGCGGAGCGCGACCCACGCATCTTCCAGGTGGTGCGGGACACGGAGTTCTTCGCGCAGCTGGACGCGATGGAGCGCAATGGTGCGGAGCGCCAGGGCCTCAAAGAGATTCACGAGAGGCCGATGGCGACCGAGAGCGAGATGACGGCGAAGGAGAGCGAGGTCCGGGCTTGGCTTCAACGCATGGAGCAGCTTCGTCAGGACATCACCGAGCGCACGAAGAAGAGGAGGAGGTCGGAGGACGGCTCTGGCGTGCGAGGCGATGCCGGGGCTGCTGGCAGCGCGCCAGACGCCCCTGCAGCCCCCCCCCCGGCGGCCGCAGCTGGCGCGGGCGCTGCCCAGGCCAGCGCAGCGCCTGCTGAGGAGCAGCCGTCCGCGGAGGACGTCGCTGGGGAGGCCAAGCGGCTGGCCGAGGCGAAGTTCCAGGCCGAGGCCCAGGCGGCGGCCTCCAAGGGCAAGGAGGGAGGGGGAGGAGGAGGAGGAGGAGGAGGAGGAGGAGGAGGAGGAGGAGGGGCGGGAGGGGGAGGAGGGAGGAAGGATGAGGAGGGGAGGAGGGAGGAGGATGGAGGAGGAGGAGGAGGAGGAGGAGGAGAGGAGGAGAGAAGGAGGAGGCGGAGGAGGAGGATGGGAGGAGGAGGAGAGGAGGAGTCGAGGAGGAGGAGGAGGAGGAGGAGGGGGGGGAAGGGCCAGGGCAAGGGCCAAGGCAGCGCACCGGCAGCGGGCCGAGGCCGCCGCCCCCCCCCCCACGAGCGCCGCCCCTGCGGGCGCCGGCACCGCTGCCCCGCGCCGGCCTGAGCGACTGAGCTCCGCCAGCGCGGAGCAGGGCGCTCCCTCTACAGGGCAGATTTTAATACATAGGATGCCTAAAAATGTAGGATTTCCCATACATGATTAATGCATAAATATGTGCATGCATGAACTCATCGTTGTTTTTAGTACTAAATCCCTGCATTGTCAATACATGATCCGCACGCGGAGCACGTACTAAAAACGGCACTGTACGCCCTCGGCGGATGAGGTAGAGCGCGCGGGGGGCGATAGAACACGGCTGTTATATGCCAACATCACTTGCATGGGGGAGAGGGCTTGGTCTCGGCTGGAGGCGTCTCTGCGACAGTTCGAGTACTGCGCATTCCTGGAGACACGTGTGCATCTGCCTGCCAGCCTTCAGAAGTGGGAGGCAAAATGCCGTCGGAACGGCCTTCGCACGATTGCCAATGCAGCACGGCCAAGCTCAAGGGGTGCTCATCCTGGTCAGGTTGAGCATGCAAACGAGGGAGGCGAATGGCTATTGGCAAGAGGTCATCTTCAATGTCATTGGTTGAGTGCCATCGAGGCTGCAGGATCGAAGCTATGAGCCCCTGGCAGCACGTCGCTGGACGGCTTCGCGGCAATGGTGGCGCATTTTCAAGGGTACAGCATGGTCATTGTCACGTGCTACTTGCACTCGAGCATGGGCTACGCAGGTGTCAACATCGGCAGGATCAAGCGCCTAGCGGCCATTCTCCATGTCTTACAATTGCCATGGGTCGTGATGGGTGGCTTCAACATGAGCCCACGGGTACTGGCTCGCACAGGCATCCCGCAAAAATTCGGCGCCACCATCGTGACAGCTGATGCGGCCGCAACGTGTCTCCTCTCCTCTGGCCCGCATCTCGACTATGTCATGTGCAGTTGGGCTGCGAGGCCTCTCCTTGCTTCAGTCTCCCCAGTTAAGGGGCCACATGCGAACCCTACCCCTACCCCCCACGATTTTTGAGGGGGAGGGTGGGGTTCACTTCGCTCGTGACCTCCCGAGCGAAGTGAACCCCACCCTCCCCCTCAGAAATCGTGGGGGGCAGGGGTAGGGTTCGCATGTGGCCCCCTACCAGTCATCGCAGTGCCTCGGCGCCCACACACTGGGCCGGCGGTAGGTTTTAGGACTTCAGAGGCCCAGCTCCTCGCTAGGGTCATGGCGAGCCCCGCCAGGCCCCCTCAGCTCCAAGTGCCCTCTACTGCTCCCACGGCTGGGTCCAAATCTGGTCTCGCGAAGGCTCGTGGGCAAGAGCGGCGGCAGCTCGCCGTGGCGTCTGGGCTTGAGCGCATGAATTCCTCGCGTGGCGACTGCAGGGAAGTCTCTCGGGCTGCATCTGAGGATGGTGCTTCTAGGGGTTTAGAGGCCGCGTCCTTGGATGCTAGCACTGATAGTTATGATCCCTTTGAGTACGTTGACGTCGAAACCTCGGTCTGGCAGGAGGTGGAGGAAGATCCGCGGGCCAACGAGCCTAACTTCTACCCGATCCCCGCCGGCCCAGCAGTCAAGGCTCACGTTAACAGTTGTGCGTCTCAGGCTGGGCGGCCCTCTGAGGCTCCGCAGATTGCGTCTCCCATTGCAGTGGTGAGGCCTTCGCAGGAAGGAAACACTTGTGCTCCCAGCTTTTGCATCCCCAGCGATGCTTGGCGGCGGGGCCGAGAAGCTATTGGCTTCCAACAAGATGAGCAGATCCTTCAGACCCTCGCCCCTGCTCTGCAGCAGCAAGTGGCCGTTTCTCTCAAACCTGCTCTGCTTACAGACGTCTCCGATCTGTGCGCAGCGTGGGCGCCTGTCGAACACTGCGCACATCACCACCATGGTGAGTCGCCAGCTGCTGGACCCAGCCGAGCGACAGGAATCTACGTCGAGGTCCAAACGGCCAAGATGGCATCCAAGGTTCGAGTTGCCCCCATTACGCGATGCTCTCAGCGGCTGGTGGATGCAACTGCACGCACGTCTTCACGGTCTGCACCTACATTATGAGAAAGGAGGTGGACAGCATCAACAGGATAGGTACATTCGGGCTTGTTCGCGTCACCTCGGCAGTTGCCCTGAGTTGGCTCCTGCACCTTTGATTCAGACCAAGGCCCTACCCTGGGCAGAGTGGCAGGTCTGTCTTCGCAAGCTTCGTGGATGTGATGTTCGTGAGCTGAGGAGGTTCACCCTGGCTGCGAAAACGATTGCTGCGCGCGCTCAGAGGCGGGCGATCCAGCAATCCCTGACGGAGTTCGAAAGCGTTTGTAGGCCATGTCGATTCTCTCGGGAAGCTGCACAGATCTCTCGCGCCGATGCCGATGCCAGCATTGGTCGGCGGTGGACAAACCTCCCTTTAGTAAACCTCCCCTTACATAAAACGGCCTGGGACCGAAACCGACGGACCTGGACCCGCAAAAATGACGGCCGCGACGCCCTCTCGCGAATCGAAAACGGCCAATTCCTTAATCGACGTATCAGAGTAGGAGGTCTATCCACCTCCGAATTGGACGCCGTGGGGGCTCAGAAAGAGCCCTTCCACCCGAAGGACCCGATCGATGCGAAGGCGTCGCGGTGGCGAACTCCTCCTTCCTCCTCCTCCTCCTCCTCCTCATCCTCCTCCTCCTCCCCCTCCTCCTCCTCCTCCTCCCCGACCTGGTCGATGCGAAGGCGTCGCGGTGGCATGATCTGCGGGCGCCCAACCTCACGAACGAGAGCGTGGCGGCGCGCGCGCGCCGCTCCGCTCCGCTCGTCGCCGTCGTCCGTCGTCGGCGTCTCGTCGTCGTCCCTCCTATCTCGTCGCCGTCGCCGCCGTCGTCGTCGTCGTCGTTGTCGTTGTCGTCTTCCCTCCTCCCTCGTCGTCGTCGTCGTCGTCGGCGTCGCCGTCCTTCCTCCTTCGTCGTTCACGTCGTCGCCGTCCTCCCTCCTCCCTCGTCGTCGTCGTGGTCGTCGTTGTCGCCGTCGTCTTCCCTCCTCCCTCGTCGTCGTCGTCGTCGTCGGCGTCGCCGTCCTTCCTCCTTCTTCGTCGTTCGCGTCGTCGCCGTCCTCCCTCCTCTCTCGTCGCTGTCGTCGTTGTCGTCGTCGTCGCCGTCGTCGTCCTTCCTCCTCCCTCGTCGTCGTCTTCGTTGGCGTCGTCGTCGTCGTCGTCTTCGTCGTCGTCGGCGTCGGCGTCGTTGTCGTCGTCGAAGTCGTCGGAGACGTCGTCGGTGTCGTCGTAGTCGTTGTCGTCGGTGTCGTCGTAGTCGGTCTTAAGAGGTTTTGCAAACAAAGTTGCGGGTGGGTAGGTGGGATGTTTGCAAGAGCGTGGGATGTGTCAAATCATGGGTAAAAATCATTTGCACCTCCTAGATTGCACAACATAGATTGGACAACACATAAGACTCGACACACACTGCTTGGGTCCCCGCTGGCTAACAAATTCTAGAAAAGATCATCTATGTGTAGCAACTTCTGTGGCGGCGACGAGGCGGCGGCGGCGAAGGCGGCAACATAGCCGCCAAACTGCCACACAGGCCCAAAGAACGGGCTGCGAAAGGGCGGCGACGGCGGCGACATAGCCGCCAGACCGGCCGTCAGGCCCAGACGACGGGCGGCGACACGGCGGCGACGGGGCGGCGAGGGCGGCGACAAAGCCGCCAGACCAGCCATCAGGGCCAGTCCCTGAGAACACTCTTGGGAAGCACAAAACGCAAGCACTGTTTGGCGAGTAATTCTTCGTCCGCTTCGACTGTGGTCGTCGTCGTCGTTGTCGTCGTCGTCGCTGTCGTCGTCGAAGAGAGGCGGGAGGTCAGAGGAAGAAAGGCGGCAGGAGGCAGAAACACGGAGGAAGAGACGAGGGTGGAGGATGAAAAAAACGGAGGGAGGAGAGGAGGGGGAGCGAAGAGGGAGGGAGCAAGAGGATGGAGGAGGGAGCGCACAGGCAGCAGAACGGGGGGGGAGGGGGGGGGAAGGGAGAGGCGGGTGGGAGGAGAGAGTTGTCCAAGCCTGCTGGTAGCCGACGAAGTTCAGCGCTGCCCTCTCGTGCGCGGTCGCGGGGCAGCCGTCTGGCGGCAACGTCCCCAGCGGCAGCCCCGACGAGTCGAAGGACCCGAGCGGCGGCCCGAAGTAGGGCCCCGGCGGCGACTGACCGAAGGACCCCGTCGGCGGCGGCCCCAGCGATGCCGCGCAAACGAATTCCTGGGCTGCCTTCTCCTCCGCGGTCGCTGGGCACCCGTCTGGCGGCATCGTCCCCAGCGGCAGCCCCACTGCCCCCGCATCCTGGGCCGAGGGTGACCCCGCGGAAGCCCCGGGCGTCGGGCCATAAGCCCCGCCGAAGGGCCCGCGCGGCGTCGGGCCATAGTCGCCGAAGGATCCCGGCGGCGTCGGGCCGAAGGAGCCGGGCGGCGTCCCAGCTGGCGGCCCAGACGCCCCCACGCCCTGAACTGCAGAGGTTGCCGCGACGTCCTGCACGGGGCACTACCTCATTCCTCCTCTTCCTCCTCTTCCTCCTCCTCCCCCTCCCCCTCCTCCTCCTCCTCCTCCTCCTCCT